>JANZLX010000009.1:23000894-23015139 GCA_025531955.1 Erythroxylum orinocense
CCATTAAATGTGCATCCTTATCATAAGAGATAAGGTTAATAATGAAATGACAAGAGACAGATTAAAGATGACTAGTAATAATGAAAAAGTTTAGAGAGACAAGATTTCGGTGATTCAGGCATGTTAAAAGAAGGCACTTTGACGCTTATGTGAGAAAGTGCGGAGAAAATAGTCCTAAGAGACTATAAAAGGAAAAATGTAGGCCTAAGAAGAATTGAAAGGAAGTGATCAAGAATGATATAGCTTTGATGTAACTTACCGAGAACAAGACGCGCAATAGAAAGCTTTGGCAAATTAGGATACGAATAAAGAATCTTACACAGAGAGGGTTGTCTTCTTCTCTTAATTAGTGTATACATTTTCTCTCAAGTTTTTTGTTCTATAATTTTTTATGTGGACTTATCTCTTAGTTATTTAACCTAAACAGTTTCTTACTTAGCCTAATTACTTTATTGACATGGCTGATTTGATTTACTCTTGCATTTGCCTTTTTTGTTTGTTTGTGTATTTATTTAACTATTTTATCTCATATTGTTAATATTTACCATGTTTATATGTACAATATTATGTATTGCATTACATATTTTATCTTTTTATTTATATTTTTGCATTATAATTATTTTGTATTGCACGTTGGTCTATCGAAAATAATCTTTTTACCAAATAGGGATAATATTACTAAATCTCTTTAAACCTCGCATTTTAGTGAGACTCTAACTTAGTATTGATGTTGTTGTTATTGTTATTAATTTAAATTGGATTTAATTAGTCCAATTATAATTTAAAAATTAAATTGAATCATTATGTAGGTAATGTTTGATTGATTTATATATAATATTCACATCACATATGGTCCATTGTTATTTTTAATTAAGACTTTAAAAATTCCTAATAAATTAAAAATTGTAAAACATTTTAAGAATTTTTTTAAAATTTCCAATATTATAGAGTCCTAATATGCATTTCAATTAAATATGTTAATGGGTGTTATTCTTGTTGTTGTAGTATTATTATTATTATAAAATAATTCTTTTTAGAAAACATGTTTATATATGTTGGGTCAAGTCCGAGGGCTATAAAAATCGGGTCGAAGCGGGTCGTTGGTTTTGGACCCATTTCTGGAGTGCTATTTATATCCAGTGAAGTCCAGCTCTTGAAGAAGAAACTCAAAACCCCATTTCCTCTCCTCACACTGCCTCTGCAACACTCAAGATTTCTTCCATGGCGTTCCCTTATATGGAAGCTGTTGTCGGTATTCTCTTCTTACCTTTTTCCTTCTTTTAACACTCCCCTTGTTATCTTCTTGAAATTTACCTGTTTCTTTCTTGAACTTCATTTGCTCTTTTTCCCTCTGCATTTTGGCTTATTTTCTTATCTTACATTCTGCTATGTATTTAGTAGATTCATTATTTTGCATGTCTGGGAATTCCTTTTTGTTTGTTCGCGTTCTTGGTCTTTTTTTTTTCTCCCCTGCCTTGTGTTCATGGCGGCGGCACTTCTCATTCAGCGTCTTTTGAAATGTTAAGCGTAGAAAGTTTAGGGAAAGAGAAGAATACGAGCGTTTTAATGCTCAAGATTGCATCTTTTATTTATCCCGTGGAATGAAATGTTGTTTCTTCAATATGCTGCATTACTTACACCAAGAAGGTGGAGCTGCTCACATTCATAGTTCTGTGCTCTTGGGGTTTTAAAAGATAGTGAGTACCGTCTATTTATTGTACAAACGAACTGAATACACTCAGTGTCACATATCCTTTATGTGGCGTATTTTTGGAAATGTAACTTGTTAGGGTAAAGAATGGCGGGTACTTTTGAACATCGAGATGTTGATGGGGATTGGTATGGTGAACGAGTTGTCCGAATAAAAACTAGAAATAGGGCTATTAGTTTTTTGTATGGACTTGATAGGGTTAAGCCAACTTTTATGGTTTTTTCTTGGGCATCTGTCATACTGAGAGTGCTGCAGTTCTAATTGATAACGTTGAAAGATGAGGAAGATTTTGATCATTTGCAGGGAGGTTTTGAGAATGCTTCTTGTTTCTTTCTCATTCTTTATTTCTTTTCGGCATTAACTTTTATGAGATTAATGGTGATAGTTTCCCCGATGAACTCCACTTAGTTCTCCAAAATCTCTTTGCAGGTTTTATGATACTGATGTACATCTTTGAGACTTATTTGGATATACGGCAACATTCTGCGTTGAAACTGCCAACTCTTCCAAAAACTTTGGAAGGAGTCATCAGCCAAGAGAAATTTGAAAAATCTAGAGCTTATAGTCTCGATAAAAGGTTCCTTTTTTGAGTGCTTATCTACATTGTTCAGTATGCTTATATTGCTTTTCTTTATTCTTTCATTTTTTATAGGCAATAGTATTTGTTTAAATGTCTCTTTCTTTGTTTCCATTGATGCTGATACTTTCCACTGGCTTATTTTTATATTTCCAGCTACTTCAGTTTTGTCCACGATTTTGTGACCATAGTTCTGGACTCTGCTATTTTGTGCTTTGGTATTTTGCCTTGGTTTTGGAAGGTGAGTGTTTTTTTCCAATGTTATTTGAGCCAAACTGGTGGTTGTATCCTTATAATTTAGATTCCTTATTAAGTGCAGAAATCAGGAAATTTTCTGGTTTTAGCTGGCCTGAACGCTGAGAATGAAATACTCCACACCCTTGCTTTCCTGGCTGGTTTCATGATCTGGTCTCAGGTATGCATGCCATTTCGGACTAGTTGACCATAAGTGTTTTAACTAGTTGATTGATTTGCTTTACATTTTCCGTGCAGATCACTGATTTACCTTTTTCTCTCTATTCAACTTTCGTGATTGAGGCACGCCATGGTTTCAATAAAGTTGGTCTTTGTTCTCTTTTGCATCTGCAAAATTAATTGCTTTTCGTTGGTCAATTTTTCATTATTTTGGACCATCATAGAATTTCCAATTGCTTTCGTTTGACTTCATTTGTTGCAAGCTTTTTGAAGTATAGTAATTTAGCTTTCCATCTCCTTTACAGCAAACAATATGGTTGTTCTTCAGGGACTTAGCTAAAGGAATTTGCCTTGCTATTGTACTTGGTCCACCCATTGTTTCAGCAATCATTTTAATAGTTCAGGTTTGTTTCTGCTTGTATTGTTGTAATGTGCAATGATTTCCAGCTGTATGGTGACAAGTTTGGCCATTGGCTTAACTTGCAGAAAGGAGGTCCTTACTTGGCGATTTATCTGTGGGGTTTTATGTTTGTTCTCTCGCTTGTGATGATGACGCTATACCCAATTCTGATAGCACCTCTTTTCAACAAGTTTACTCCTGTGAGTTTTTAGGATTTCCTGTTTATGTATACCCTGCCATTTTCAAGATATCTTGTCTTACTTTCCCTATTTATGGTATGAAATTTAGCTTCCAGAAGGAGAGCTCAGGGAGAAAATTGAGGCTCTCGCTTCTTCCCTGAAGTTTCCGTTAAAAAAGTTGTTTGTTGTAGATGGATCTACAAGGTCAAGTCATAGCAATGTGAGTATTCATTTCTTATCATCACTTAACATCAAATGTGTTATAACATCTTACTCTGATTGGCAGTGATCAGACACCTCTCTCTTTTCTCTTCTCTTTCTTTTTATTAGGTTGCCTTGCACGAAAATGAAATTTGGATTTTCTTCCTCTTCTCTATCTGTCTTTCTGTTCCTTTTGCTTAAACTGCCTAATTTGAAATGCCCTTCCTATATCTCCCAGTTTATGCCTGGAGTTAAACTTATTGATAGCTGATTTGTTATATTTTTATTCTTGAAGTCACAAGGCTACTCGTATGTTGTATGTTTTGGAAGGACAGAATAGTTAATTATAATGCTCAACAAAAGTAGATCCTTTTGCATAGTATCGATAGTGCTATAATTTGCATTCCATATTCTTTCAGAATTTGTACTTTGCATATTTTACCGTATATTTGCTCACAATTGTATGTTTATGATCTTACTATTCAGTACTTTATTGTTCATGAACGTTTTTTGAATTATTTTCTTGCAGGCTTATATGTATGGATTCTTTAAGAACAAGCGAATTGTCCTCTATGATACTTTAATTCAGCAGGTGAGGAAGTCTTATTGTTTAAATTTATCCTTAATCTTCATGACATCTTCTCTTTTCTATGGCTTTAATCATATTTAACTGCAGGATTTTTCTTTTTTTTTTTTTTTCTCTCATGTATCATATCTTTTTTGGTAAATACGTTGCATCATATCTTGCAGTGCAAAAGAAATGAGGAAATTGTAGCAGTCATTGCCCATGAATTGGGGCATTGGAAACTCAATCATACAATGTACTCATTCATTGCTGTACAGGTATACTTGTAAACTTAAAAACTTTCTCCTTGTTGAATTTGAGATAATATAGTCTGAAAACCTCTCCTTCTTATCTTTTCTCCCTAGCTATGTTTTATGCTTCTAATATGTCTTTTGCACCAAAATCTAATGAAAATCTATGGGAAGAAACAACTACTAGAAGGTTGACTCTTGGTATAGGACAGAACTTGTTTAGGCTATTATTAATCTCTTCTGCATGAATTTCTTGCCCAGTGCAGATTCTCACGTTTTTGCAATTTGGTGGATATACCCTTGTGAGGAACTCAACCGATCTTTTTAGAAGTTTTGGGTTTGATACACAACCGGTACTCATAGGACTGATCATATTTCAGGTACTTTCATATGGAAAAAAGTCATGTATGTTCGGTTGGCATAACATGTATGGAATCGAGTTGTTCAGATGATTTATCGGTTGCTGCAAACTATATTGATTGATAACATTATTCTTTTTATTTTCTTGTTTGCAGCATACTGTAATACCTCTCCAACATCTAGTAAGCTTTGGTCTTAATCTTGTCAGTCGATCTTTTGAATTTGAGGTATCAGTTATCTCTCTCTCTCTTCGTGTGTGTGTGTGTGTACACTCCCACACGCAAGTATGTCTCGTCTCTGGCTATTCGGGACTTTCTGAATATTGATCTAATTTTGTCCATTATTCTCTGTAGGCTGATGCTTTTGCCAGGAAACTTAACTATGCCCCTTCTCTTCGTGCAGCTCTTGTGAAGCTACAGGTGATTATAAGTTCTCTCTCTCAAATTTCCCCTGTTAGAGTTGTCATCAATAGATTAGGTGCTACACTAGATGGCAACTATATGGAGTCAACCTTTTATTGCATCGACAATCTAAAACAAGCTTTTATGTTAGATTTTGTGATGAGAATCCGTTCTGACCAGAGAGCTTGTCGATGGTTTTCCAGGAGGAGAATTTGTCAGCCATGAACACAGATCCATGGTACTCAGCATATCACTATTCACATCCTCCCCTCGTTGAAAGACTGGCAGCACTTGATGAACTGGAGAAGAAGACTGAATGATATGTGAAAATCCCGATTGCGCTGTGCTTGAGACTTGATTCATTGACTAGCAATCTGATTGATCATCACAGTCTACTAGTACACTTTTTTTTGGCATGGGGGTTCTGTCAAGTTTATAGTACATGTACACTTTCTTGTATCAGAATTCAGTTCACAGTAGTAGAGAATAGCTGAAATGAAATGATGATCAACATTAAAAGGAACATGAAGAGTTGAACAGAACAGGAAACTTTCTGAATGGCTTGTTTGATCATATTTTGCTGTGATATATGGAAAGAGACAAATTTTCTTCTTCTAGAAATGGAGATTCTTTCTTTCCTGAAATGCAATCCATAGTAGGTCTCTGGCAAAAGCAAAGAAAAGATGGTCCTTTTTTTTTTTGGATTGCTAATCTGAATCAAAAGGAAAATGAAAACAAAAGAATAAGGAAAGATAAAGCAAATAATGTCTTTTCTAGTTTTGTTTGTGATGCTTTCTTGCTTGAATTTGAGGCCTTTCCTTCTCCACTAAGTAGAGTGGTGTTTCGTCATGAAAGCAATGTCTTTTGTCTAGATATTGTATAAATACTAATAAACTTAAAAAAGATTCCTTAACAAAGATCACATGATTTTACAGGTAAGTTGACAGTAATGCACCATTGCTCTATTGTAACATAATTGGCTTAATCATTGAAGAAGAAAGAAGATTTTGCCAACAGAGACAAGAAATGAAAATACTCCTAACAGCCTTTCTTTTCCCTATTTTTCCTTTGCATAATATAATTTATTATTAATTTGAGGTGTGTCATTTATAATTATTTTTAGGGATAATTATAAAAAAAAGTCTAAAATTTTAATTATAGTTCGAACTTTAATAAGTAGCAATAAAATGCTCAAATTTTTTAATTTTAGTCAAAATTTAAAAAAGCGGCAATAAAATGCTCAAGCATTTAATTTTCTTCAATTTTAGTTTAACGTTATTTAATGTTCTCCGGATTTCCTCAACCCTTTGATTTTTTAACCAAACCACTCTCGCATTACAACATACTGCACTAATAAGCTCTTCGTTTTTAATTCGTTCTCTTAATTCTTTAGTGCGAGAGCGTCGGAGCTGTGTAATATGAAAATTAAAGAGAGAGGACATTAAGAGAAAAAAACTGAAAATGAAAGAAAAAAATTAAAATCAAAGCATAAAGTCGTTTGGGCTGCGTAATTTGATTTAGATTATTAATCTTCATTTGTTATATTAATTTTGGCTGACGTGTATTAATAGTTAAGGTTTCTAAAACATGTGACAAGCTACATCAACAAACTTAACGAAAATATTAACGTCGGGCTAAAATTGAAAAAAAATAAAATTTGGATATTTTATTATTATCTTTTAAAGTTCGGACTATAATTAAAAACTTGACAAAAGTTTAATCTTTTTTATAATTAACCTTTATTTTTATTTTCGGTGAATTATTAAAAAATTATTTAATCAGTTGACAATATTCAAAGTTTAGAAAGTAATGTAAAAATAATTCAATTTTCAGTTTTTAATAAAAATAGCTCAAAGTTATAAAAAAATGCGTTACACATATATAATATGTGATAATCATATACCAAAAATACTAAATTCATATTATTCACATTAATAAAGAATTTAATCAGATTTTAACATCACTTTTTAAAATTAATATTATAATTATAAAATTAAGTAAAATTTATAATTTTTATAATTAACCTTTATCATTTTGAATTATTATGGAAATAATTTAATAATATTAATTTTGGAAAATAATTTTAAGCATTTATATATTATTTTAAAAAATATGCATTACACATATATAACATGTGATAATCATATAACAAAAATACTAGATTAATATGGCTTATCATATTATTCACATTAATAAAGAATTTAATCAGATTTTAACCTCACTTTTAAAATTAGGATTAATATTATAAATTTAAGTAAAATTTATAATTTTTATAATTAACCTTTATTATTTTGGATTATTATAGAAATATTTTAATAATATTAAATTTGGGAAATGATTTTAAGCGTTTATATATTATTTTAATACAAACAAACTTATTATTAAACAAAATATATTTTTTATTTTGATAAAAAAGAAATTTTAGAATCGAATTTATAATAAAACTAAATAAAATATATTAAGTAATTCCACTAATATAATTTGAAATAATCAAAATTTTATAGTTTTAATATTATTAAATAATTTAAAATAATATATATTTATTTTTAAAAAATAAAGTTATAAAGTGAAATTTGTATCTCTCCCATTTTATTTTATTACATAATTAAGTTGATATGACAGATATTTATGCGTACATAAAACAATTGACTAACTAACAGTCTTGCTTAATAAGACACTTAACACCAAACTCACTTCAGACAGCCCCTCTGCTTTCCTTCTCCAACACTACAGAATACGTAAGAGAGAGAGAGAGAGAGAGAGAGAGAGAGGGAGGGACAAAGTGACAGCTCATATTCACACTCTCTCTATCACTATCTCTCTCACTGTTATAATATTCCATTTGATTCCTCTCTTTCAGATTTTCTTTTATTCTTTTATTTTTTTCACTCTCTCTCTCTTTGTCTGAACATTTTATTTGGTTCTCCGGCGAACCAATGCACAATGTCTACGACGTACGACGCCGCATTTGTGAACACGGAGCTATCGAAACGGACCTCAATCTTCGGGCTTCGGTTATGGGTAGTGATCGGCATCTTACTGGGTTCGTTCATAGTGTTGGCTTTGTTCCTAATCTCACTATGCGTCACCTCTCGCCGGAAAAAGGGGAAGGCTTCGGTTAGTGTTAAGCACGCCAACGCCAACGCCAACGCCGACGCCACACCGCCGGTCTCCAAGGAAATCCAGGAGATCATGCAGGTGCCGGCCGCACGTGATCACCACCACCACCAAAGCCACGCGGCGGCTCAGGTGCAGGAGATTCAGGTCGACATCGGCAAGATCGAGCACCGGGTGGTGTTCTCCGACCGCGCATCGAGTGGGGAGAGCAGAGGGACTGCGAGTGCCGGGGAGACGGCGTCGTTCGGGAGCGGGAGTGTGGGGCCCGAAGTCTCGCATCTTGGGTGGGGACGTTGGTATACTCTCAGAGAGCTTGAAGCTGCTACTAATGGGCTTTGTGCAGGGAATGTGATTGGCGAAGGTGGTTATGGCATTGTTTATCATGGCGTACTTGGTGATGGTACTCGAATCGCTGTTAAGAACTTGCTCAATAACAGGTGATTGAGAATAAAGTTTGCACCTTTTACTTGTTTGTGATGAGAATTTAATGAAAACTCTCATTTCTCATCAGGGGTCAAGCTGAGAAGGAGTTCAAAGTAGAAGTGGAAGCAATTGGACGAGTTCGGCACAAGAATCTTGTGAGGCTGCTTGGATACTGTGTTGAGGGAGCTTACAGGTTGGTATAACCATGAGATTGGTTTTGTTGATTCGTTGATTAGTTGAGAAACTGTTTGGCTAATCTCTGATTTTGTAGGATGCTTGTGTATGAGTATGTTGACAATGGCAATCTAGACCAATGGCTTCATGGGGATGTTGGTGAAGTCAGTCCTCTGACATGGGATATTCGAATGAACATTATTCTAGGAACAGCGAAAGGGTATGTTCATTTTATGTTGTTTCAACATATGCAAGTCTAGCAAGTTATGAGTTTGTTCTTTCTTCTTTGTTTCAGATCGAGCATATGTTTACTACTTGATTAATATGCAGATTGGCCTATCTTCACGAGGGTCTTGAACCGAAGGTCGTCCATCGAGATGTAAAAGCTAGCAACATACTTCTTGATCGCCAATGGAACTGCAAGATCTCTGATTTTGGACTTGCCAAGCTATTATGTTCTGAGCGTAGTTATGTTACTACTCGTGTGATGGGAACATTTGGGTGAGTTCATATCTTTGATTCGAGTTTGATTCGTATCATCTTAGTTCATATTCCGGCCATGGTGATGTTGATGACTCCACCATAGTACATAAAAATTCATTGAAACTGTTTTTGCAGAATTATGATTGATTGAGAAAATTTTCTTCTTGCTTATTGGATTCTTCAGATATGTTGCACCAGAATATGCTTGTACAGGGATGCTTAATGAAAAAAGCGATGTTTATAGTTTTGGCATCCTTATCATGGAGTTAATAACCGGAAGAAGCCCTGTCGATTATAGTCGACCGAAGGGAGAGGTCGGTTTTGCTCGTATTTTCTGTTTATCAGTCCACATGGTGTACAACTTTAAACTGGAGTGTGGAAATAATTGCAGGTTCATCTGGTAGATTGGCTAAAGGCCATGGTTGGTAATAGAAAATCAGAAGAAGTGGTTGATCCTAAGTTGCCTGAAATGCCAGTTTCAAAAGCTCTAAAACGCATTCTGCTGGTTGCTCTCAAATGTGTCGATCCCGATGCAACAAAACGGCCCAAAATGGGGTACGTGATCCACATGCTGGAGGCAGATGACTTGCTGTATCGTGATGTATGTACCATTTCTTTCAAACCAAGCAGTCTGTTCTTACGAAAAGTGTAAACAAAAGCTTTATTTGCTCTCTTTTATCCAATTCTTTCTGCACCTTGTGTTTTCAGGAACGGAGAATAGCAAGAGAAGCTTCAAGCTCAAACCGTGATTCTGACCAAGAGAGTCACGCCGCCACTGCACAACTAGGCGAAAATAGTACGAGCGCTCGCGAGCAAACTAGATGGAGATAGCAGAGCGAGCCGAATAAGCATTAGGTGACTAACAAGTTCAAGTCTCATTTAAATGTCTTCAATCGTCACCCGTTTTCCATAGGTATTGTGTAGGGTGTTTGTTGTATCATCAATTCTAAGAAACAATAATCTGCATTTATCCATACCCTTTTTCACATAAATTCCACTTTTCAATTCAGATCAGATGTAAAATTGAACAAATTCCTTCATTATCCTTATAGAAAGCATACATATATATTTATTTTTTAATATTCCTTCCAGTTTTTGATTGCTTGCCCCAGACCTTGTGTTTCAGCGTGATTCGGGATTCATACTGATTGTTGTTGTTAGACCTTGTGTTTCAGCTTGATTCGGAATTCATACTGATTGTTGTTGTTATTGTTGTTGAATTCGATTGTAAGTACAAGATTCTTGGCAAATCACATAAAACAACTCCTGTGATATACTTGATTATTCATCTTAGCTTCTGTGTTTTTAATTCGGTCACCTTAATCCCTGTGTTTTTTATTATCATTCAAGATACCCCAATTAGGTATTTTTGGACAAATTTGTCCTTAGATTATTGAAATACATTTTTTTAATCTCTTGATTCCAAGGACAAATTTGTCCGAAAATACCTAATTGAGATATCTTGAATGAGAATAAAAAACACAGGGGTTAAGGTGAACGAATTAAAAACACAAATAATAAGATGAATAATCAAGTATATCACATGGGCTCTTTTATAGGATTTGCCAAGATTCTTCCCTTCTCATTGTTTAATATATTTTTAATTAATAATTACAAATTACAAATAGAAAATTTAACTGTTCATAATTTGACTTTGTCACTATCGAAGGCAGCACTAAATCATTACGCTATGAGGCAAACAGTACTAGTTGACACCAAACACTCGACAACATTACTAGTCTTGAAGAATTGTGTAATTGGGGGGAGAAAAATGGACCCGGGCCATGAACCAGATGACAACTACTGGGTCCGGCTTGGCCCAAAGTTAACAATGAGCCTAGCTCAGCCTAATCTAAGACTCGACTTTTATGAACAAAACGACGTCAACCGAGCTAAGATGAGCTAAGTTCGATCTTTAACTTGGTTCAAAAATTTTGGCTTGGTTTTGAAACACAAGGTTCGGCGATTTGAGATTTGAGCGGGTTAAAGCTTTATGGAGTTCGACTCAGCTCAATTTTTTCTTTATTTTTAATTTAAACTATAAAAATAAAAGACTTTGGTCAGACCACATCTAACAGCTTAACTATAAGGATAATAAAGGACTCCGGAGCAACATGTCCATCTTATCTATACTCTTCATGTGGGTGGGTCTCTTTGGATGGCTTGTCGTCTGGATGGCTTGTCGTCTGTTAGGGCCAGACCAGCTAGCATGTGTCTATCCATTCAATGTCCACGCTGTAAATTTACATATTTAATTAATATTTTAAAAACTATTTTAAAGATTATATCCATGTTTAGTTATAATATTTTAAAATATAAATTGATGATAAATGATAACAACAACCCTCATTATAATTTCGCTGATACGTGAGATCTAGAGAGGTCTAATAATACGCAGTTTTACTTTTAATTAATAAAAAGACTGTTTTCAAATGACTAAAAAAATTAAAAATTAAATTAACAATAATATACTTGAATATGCCAAAATTTTAATTTTTGTTAAGATTTATAGTCATTATTTAAGGGTTAAGATATAATATGATATCATGCAAAAAAAACAAAAAGCTTATACTTAGGTTTGCTAGTTTTCTTGTTCATGTTGAGGCTTCATCTCCGTCTAAGTCTTGCTTATAGTAAATTGGATAACCCTCACGACACGACACCCCGTATAGTACTAATTTGTTGTTGAAGACTATGATTTGATCATACTTGTCAAATACCAAATTCCTAACTCGTGGACTATAAGTTCCCGTCCTGAGCCTCTCGTGACAACCAGTTTTTTTTTTTTTTGATAACTCAGTTCCAAGCTTTGTCCGATTATTCTAGAATTTATGAGCTATCCATTCAGACTCATAGCTAGGTAAATTCGGGTCTGATCTTAGATAGTATTAAAGATACCTACTTCAAAAAAGGGCCGCTATTAGAAAAATTATATCACCTTAAATAAAGATTGGTCCTCTTAAGACTCGAATCCACAACATTCACACAATCTTCTCCTCTTTCTAGTACTTGATTTCAAAAGGTGAAATTGTCCAACCTAGGCGCCCCCACACTCCGGCCTGACAGAGTAGTGAGGGGGGTAAATCATGGTCTGATCTCAGCCAGCTTCTCAGAAGGGTGACCCAATGCCGATGCGCACAAAGAATCACCACATTGGATGAACTCCTACACTATCATTGCCAAGACTCGAACCTGAAGGCTTGATCTCAATTTACCCTTCCAATAACTAACTGAGCTTCCCATGCGGGTACTTGTTTCTATAACACGCTGCTTTCCTTTTTTTCCAACCAAATATATATATATATATATATATATATATAATAAAAATATTTTTATGTACTCTGTGGACAAACTGCTCGCTTAATACTCTCTTTGTAATTTTTATAAAGAGACTATTTTCGTGACTTGAATTTTTGACCTTATAAGTATAAAGGAGTAACTTTTACCAGTTATTCTATAGCTCTCCTTCGTATTAAAAATATTATAAAAGTGAAAAATATGATATGATCTGAAATAAGAAAATAATAAAATATGTATTTTTTGTAAAATTAAACAAAAAGATATGTAAATAAAACTATTAATGTTATGACCTAATTCATAAATTATTAGAACTTCTACATAATATGATTGCGGACGTTAAATGACCTTTAGTTTTTTTTTATTTACTATTTTTAAATTTAGCATATTATTTTATGAATTTATATTAATGATTTTCAATTATAAATATATTTTATACATAAAAATAGGATATAATTGAATTTTAATGATTAATAATAATTTTATATAATTATAATTATAATAAACATTTTATTAATCAAAATAAAATATATAAGAATGAACGAATCCTAATTATTAAAACATGACTGCATTTTTTAAAAATAAATATGATTGTATTTTTGCAGCTAGATAAATGGGAAAATATTTAAACTCTAAATCTTTTTTTCTCTTAATTCTCAATGATCAAAAACTAAATTTGATATTAGAATTCATTCATTTTAAAATCTTATTCTAATCATTTAAATCTAAAAAAAAAACGGCGTTAAAAAGTATATTTAAAAATTTAAAATTGGATAAATTAAAAATTAAATAAAAAATTATGATTATATTTTTAAAGTTTAAATTCCCTATTCAACCATATTTAATAATATTCAAAATGACGTTATTTTTAAATAATTTTGGTCCTTACAATTTTTATAAATTTCATTTATTGAGTAGATAAATTTTTATAAAATAAAAATAGTAACAAAATAACAGTAACACCAAATCTATGTGCCAACACCAAATCCTCCAAATGGGCGAAAGCCCAATAAGCGGTTTGGTTCTTACATCAAGTCTTGTCGTGTTTGTGGGTGACAACATCATATACTATTTTTTCACATATACGTACCTAACATGGTGTCCTTACTTAACATAATCTGGTACGATATTTAGAGTAAGTAGGACTTTTAACGGCAAATTTTCAGACAGTAGCTCTAAACTTCTAGTACAACGTTTGGGGAATGACGCAAAATACGGAGATCAGATTCTCTGTTGATGTTCCAGTCCCAAAATATGTACTAACCAGAAATTGGACCTTTTTTTTTTAACCCTTTAAAATGTCAATTTTATAGTATTTTGTGAAAGCAAAATTCTTTTGTGATCAACCTTTCTGTTTCTGTTTTCATGTGTTATCTTATATTTGAGACCATTCATCAATCTATTAAATTTTTTAGGAATTAATTTTTCTATTTATATTTTTATGTGTCACTTTAGACTCGAGACAATCCATCAATTCATTAACATTTAATGAATGAATGAATGGTCTCGGATACAAGGTAACACATGAAAACGGAAACAACCATCCTTTATCTAATTTTTTAAGCTTATTTCCTGCTTAAGCTTATTTCCTTGTTGCACAGTTTAAACTTACAATAATTGTTAAAAAATGGAATTGATTTTAAATTCAACTATTAATTTTTTCGATTTATTTTAGTAATATTTGTTATTAAA
>JANZLX010000009.1:23023005-23033782 GCA_025531955.1 Erythroxylum orinocense
AAGCAGAATTATTAGCCATACACGTGTTCTGTACTGAATAAAGAATAATAACAGAATATATACATTTTGTCCTATGCGCTAACAATGTACCAAGCTAAAGGTGCTTATTTGAGGCCATATATAGCTTTCCGTAGTCAATATACATAATTGGGGAATTCAGGGCACTCAAAACCTAAAGCTTGTGACATGTAAACCTCTTCGTCAAGATCGTCGTGAAGAAAAGCATTGTTTATGTCAAGTTGGTGACGTACCCAGTTCTTTTGTATAGCAAGAGAAAAGACCACACGAATTGTTGTTTTTTTCACCACCGGACTGAAGGTAGAATGATAATCAATGCCTGGGCGTTGGGTGAACCCTTTGGTAACAAGACATGCTTTGTATTGATCGATCAACCCATCTAGTTTTTTTTTTATCCTGTAAGGCCATTTACAAGCAACGACATTTTTCATGTGATCCTCAGGAACCAATTCCTTTGTTTTGTTTCTCAGTAAAGCATCAAATTCTACTCTCATTGATTCTCTCCATTCTTTGTATTTTTGGGCTTGTCTGAGAGTGGTAGGGGTAAAGGTGGGTGATAGGTAAGCTAGATAGTCAAATTTTTTTGTCGATTTGTAAATATTATGTTATGAGCAAGTAACAATACGATTGGCAATGGTAGGTAACGGATCAGATTCTAACCGAGGTTCTTCATTAGTTATAGGATAAGAAGAAGGAGGTGATGTTGAGGGCGGGCTTGGTGGACGAGGGGCTGGGTCTCTACGAAGAGCTGGTGATATGCGAGGTATCATGCTTTGGGACCGACGGTGATAAACAATTGGTGGTTGTTAGGAGGGAGGTGATGTGATGGTTGGTTGGATGTATAGAGGATCTGGTAAGTGTGGTTTGGCTGTTGGAGGTTGAGTGGAGTGGTAGAAGGTGTAGCTTGAGTAGAGGAGGTTTCGGGTGTTTCATGGGTAGAGGAAGGAAAGAACGTACCTGATGAGGAAGTCGTTGGAGCAGCGCCTGAGTGGACTGACTGTGAATGGGGAGCTGTTTGGGGCTGATGTGAGGGTGAAGCACGCATGGAAGGTAGGTGAATAGGAGAGGGTAAATCATGATTTAACGTAGGAAGAGGTGATGTGGGGTGTTCTTGCATGTGGGCTAGTAACATTTCTCATTCCAGATTCTGGAATTTATGTTTCAAGAAAATAATGTTTTAAAAGGAAAAACATTTTCAAAAAATAAAACATCACGAGAGAAATAGATTTTCGAAGTTGCTGGATCATAGCACTGATGACAATGGTGACTAAGTGATACACCTAAATATACACACGACGTGGACCGAGGTTCGAGTTTATAAATAGTATATGGCTTGAGATAAGGATAACAAAGGCAACCAAAACTTTTTATCAAATTGTAGTCAGGAGATTTACCAAATAATATGTCAAATGGGGATTTGTAATTCAATAGGGAGGTGGGAGGACGATTGATAAGATATACGGCATGATGACAAGCAAAGGACTAAAGGGTGGGGGGTAGAGAGGCCTCAAAAAGAAGAGTTTTTACAGTTTCGACAATCTGTTGATGTCGTCATTCAGCAATAGAAACTCTTTGAGGTGTATATGGTGGACTCACTAGGTGTTCAATGCCATTGGATTTCAAATAAGGGTTAAGACTTTTAAACTCGGTGCCACAATCAGTATAAAGTGATAAAATTTTTGTATTGAAATGTTTTTCCATCAAAGGTTGAAAGTTTTGAAAGATTTTGTTAACCTCACTTTTGTTTTTTAAAGTGTAAATCCACATGTACTTGGAAAATTGGTCAACAAAGATACAGTAGTATAATTTTTTATCAATCGAAAGGACGGGGGAAGGGCCCCATAAATCGCTAAAAAGAGTTTGTAAAGATTTTTAACTTGAGAGAGTGAACTCGTGAAACGGTAAGCGATGAGCTTTATTAGAATGACAAAAATTACAAAAATGAAATTTGCCTCGATCAGAAAATGACAGAGAAAAGTTATTGAAAATTCGGGAATGGGGATGTCCAAGTCTGTGATGCCAAGTACTGACTGTGGTATTTTTATTGACGAAGTAGGCTTGAGGTGGAGGTTGTGATGTTTTGGGCCATTCATACGGTCCATCTTTACTTCGCCCACTCACCAACGGAATCCTCGAGTGTAGGTCCTTCATAAAAAAATGAGATGGAAAAAAATTCAACAGATGTTAGATTATCACAGCAAAATTGGGAGACCGAAATAAGGTTATGCTTTATATCAGGTGCACAGAGAGTGTTAGAGAGCATAAGAACTTTATTTGATGCAGATAACTGAGTGGAGCCAAAATGATTAACTGATATTTTCATACCGTTTCCCATAGAAATACCATCAGTACCAATGTACTCCGGCATTTGATGTGGCTCAGTTGTGACATGATCAGATGCTCCAGAGTCGAGTAGCCAAGGATTGTTTGGACTCTAGTGGCCCATGACAAAGTTGGCCTTAGCCTCAAGATGATTATGCAACCGAGAACGACACACATCTGCTTCATGACCTGGTTTGTGACAGAGTTGGCAGCGAATAGGATCATTATTATTGTTATTGTCGAGCTATGGGGCTAACTTGTTGTTGTTATGTCAATGAGGTGATTGGTTGTTGGGGCGGTCAGTAGAGCGCCAGGGTGGGTTGTTGTTTAGGGGGCGGCGAGTACCTCTGGGATTGTAGTTGGATGAGTTTTTGGTGCATGGAAGAGGTGGTATGGAATCGTCGAGATGGCTAAAGAGGTCATGGTCGTGCATAAGCATGGAAAACTGAGCTTTCCAGGTGGAGAAATTGACACTCCCTATTAATTTGATAGGCAACTGAGATGCTGGATTGAATTGAACGACAATAGTGGCGTTGGTAGTGTGATCAGCATTGACAACGGGAGTGGTGGAGTGTGCCATTGAAATGTATTACCTGCAAAAGAAGAGTCGAGAAAAGAAAACAAAGATGGATTAGGCTCTTTGGAGCGTTGTGGGCTTTGATACCATACAATAATCAAGAATGAAAAGAATTTTGTCGTATTATATTCAATCAGTAAACATACAATTATGCAATAACAAACTTCTACATGAAATTCCTCACATCAAGGAGAATAATCAGCATAAAAATCTAAACAGCTAAGTTGTTAAACTACTGCAGATTCTGGTATAACAACAATTGACATGGTCAAAGACCAGATGTTGTGGTAATAATAATCGTCAACACTCATACACCTTTACAGTGTTAACGACTTCTGCCCAAAATTTATTTGGAAGATTCCTGCTTTGTAACATGCTTCTAGCCATCTCTACCATAGTACGATTCTTTCGCTCAGCTATGCTATTTTGCTCTGGAGTATAAGGTGCTGTTAATTCCCTGTGAATTCCATGTTCTTCATAAAAAAGTTTAAATTCTTGAGACACAAATTCTCCACCTTTATCTGTTCAAAGAACTTTCAATTTGTTACCATTATGCTTTTCAACCAAAGCCTTAAATTTCTTAAAGCTTTCAAAAGTTTTAGATTTAAGCTTCAGAAAATATACCCAACTCATGCTACTATAGTCATTAGTAAACAACAAAAAATATCGAGCCCCACCAATTGAATCTATATTCATAGGGCCACATAAATTTGCATGCACTATTTCAAGACAACTAGAGGCTCTCCATGACTTTCCTACGAGAAAAGATCTTCTATGTTGATTGCCATAAATGCAACCTTCACACACATTGTTAATCAGTTCTAAGTTTGGCAAGCCAACGACCATCTCATTTTGACTCAACAACCTCAATTCATTCATATTTAAGTGACCATAACGTAAATGCCACAAGTTAGATTCAGCATCATTCTTTTGACTAGCAATCAAAGCATGTTGTGTTTTAGAAACTTCAAGAGGAAACATCTTGTTTGTTGTCATACGAACATTTGCTATGACATTACCTATTTTTTTTATTCTTAATAACACATGTTTTATCATCAAACAGTACTAAAAATCTACTCTTCACCAGTTTCCCAACACTTAACAAATTATGTGCCAGATTAGGAGCAAACAAAACATCCTGAATAAGTTTTACTTTATCATCACAAGTAGAAATAGCCACTGTATCTTGACCTCCAACTTGTATTTGCTTATTATCTCCTAGCCAAATTTGCTTCTTCTTTGATTCATCTAGCTCCTTAAATAATGACTCCACTCCAGACATATGATGCGAACAACTGCTGTCAACAAACCAAACACTATTTTCATAATTAACTACTACAAAATGAGCCATAAAAGCATGCTTTCTTCTTCTGCTTTTTCCTCTGTATAGCTAGCTTGATTGCTTTTATCCTAACAATATGCTGCTGTGTGATCGAACTTGTGACAGTTATAACATTGAACATTTATATGGTTATTCGACTAAACAGCTTGGCCCCTGCTTCTGCCTCTACCACGACCCTTGCCTCGAAAGTCACTTCTTCCACCACCTCTGTCATATTCTTGCATTGATAAAGACTCTTTGTTCACTTGAAATGGTTTTTCTTCATTTTTCTCCAGCGACCTATTTATCCTTACTTTATGAGCTTGCAAAGAACTCATTAGTTCATCAAATGAAAATTCAGCTAAGTTTTTAGATTCCTCAATTGCAGCAACAACATGGTCAAATTTGGGAGTTAAACTTCTCAAGGCTTTTGCAATCACAGTTTCATCATTTATCTCCTTACCATACATCTTCATTTGACTAACAATTCTAGTGACTCTAGACAAGAAATCTTGGATAGACTTATTGTTCTTCATAGATAATGTTTCAAAGTCACCACGAAGAGATTAGAATTTCACGGTTCTTACCTTTTGATGAACCTTGAAACTATTTGTGCAATATCTGCCAAGCTTCTTTTGATGTATTTGTTGTTGCAATTCTTGAGAAAATGTTGTCATGAATTGCTTGCTGTATGAACACCAATACTTTAGAATCCTCCTTCTTGTTTTCTCTTAGACGATTGTTATTTGCATCTTCATTATCAAACCCATTCTCCACCAGCTCCCATAGATCTTGAGATCTGAATAAGGCCTTCATTTTAATGCTCCAGTATTGAAAGTTTTCTCTTAAAAACAGGAACGAGAGGTTGCCCAATGCTTGTTGAGTTTCCTTCGGCTGCCATGACGAAGGCTCACTGTTTCCTAGGGAAAAGAACCTGGCGCTCTAATAACGCAATGCTGAATTTGAACGCAATAAATGAAGGTGATAGAGGTGATGAAATCAATTCAAAAATGCAAATTCTGGTCAACAAAGAAGCCATATGTATAGGCTTACAAATTGACACATCTTCCGTAATACTAAAAAGGTCTAAACCTAGTAACAACTAATGGCCAAATAATAGGAACCACTTTAACAGAAATAATAATTTAAAAATAAACAAAAGACTTGGTCATTTTGTTGAATCATGCATTTATTTAATCACAAAGACCAAATCTTTCTGGTCTACCATCAAACGAAATCATCTCTCTAAGCATATTGCATACTTGATTACTATTAAGTACAAACAAATCCCAATACGAAGCCACCACACTCCGTTTATAAGTATGTGAAATAACTTCTTTTTTTTCTATGGGAGACAAAAGGGTAGTGAAAAGGAATGAAGAGGAAGATTATATCACCTCCTTAGGCCAACGTTGAAATTTTTCTCCAAGGAGCAGACTTATCCCATAATGCAGGAGTTGAAACGATATTGCAACTTGCATTTTAGCTTCATATCATATGCAGGTAATAGCACATGTTTTTATGGAAGCTTTTGTTGAATCTTACCGTTATCCATAAAAAGAATGCCAGTTCGAAGGAATTCTGGAATAGGATGATGTGAATCAAAAACGGCGCAACGTTGGGTTGGTTGAACCAAAACAATCTATCTGAAGGTTGAACAACCAGGTGTCCTTTCACTGCCACATGTTTCTCAGCAACCTCATGAGCCAACTGGGTAATTACCTGTTCCAGTTCAGTGCCCACGGCTAGTAGGAGCTGTTAAGGTAAAAAAAGAAAAAGCAACAATTCTGAAATTTAGATAAACTCTCTTTTGAATCCATTTCATGATCTGATGATTATTGATATATCATATAAACGGCAAAATCAATTAATTGTGAACAAGCGAGGAACCTGGGAAGCTTTTGAGGGTACCTGGGAAGCTTTTGAGGGTGAAGTGTTAATACAAAATATAAAAGAGAGATGGCAAGATTTCAGGGTGTAGCTTTTGGCTTTGTCATGGTGGCGATGCTGGTTTGTGCGGCCGCGCAATCTATCTGTGCATGTGGCGGGACAAGGAGATGACCAAGGGTGCAAAGTGCCACGAGATAGGGTGTAAATTTTGGAATTCAGATCTCTCGTTCCAATTTTATGATATTTTATTATATCTCATCAATTTCAGTTATTCATTTACGTAGATTTCGCGTTTATTTATGCGGGACTTACATGAGACTTATATAAATAAATGGCTGAAATTTATGACATAAAATAAAATATCATAAAACTGGACAGAAGATCTTGTCTCTAAATTTTGGTCCAGCTTAGCCGATCTTTCTCCATTTTGGCACAGATTGACTAAATCACGAGCTAAAATAGTTCAGCCCGAACACTACCTAGCTCGGCCCACGGTTTGATCGGAATCATAAAACAAATTCGTTTGTAAATTTTTTTTAAAAAAATAGGGAATAGTCGGGTCAGATAGGGTTGGCCCACGAGCCACCCATCCAATGGTCCAGTGAGGCTGGCCCAAGAATGGCCTGGACCCGACCCGACATAATGACATCCTACGTGGCGCAACGTTATACTTAAATCGAGTACATTAAGGGTAGATTAAAGTTTAATTAAAACGGTGGTCTCACATTTAATAAAAATTAAAATTTTCTTTTTTTTTAATTAAAATAGGGATCTTACGGACCTCGGCCCAAAGTTAACGGTCACATAGAACCCGATTCGATTTTCTCCATTCACCTCTTGCCACGTGTGAAATCTGTGACCGATATTTATGACAGTCAGTGACTGGCACATTTCTCATCCTCCTGTTGCATAAGAAAACAACGTCTACCTAACCTAGTCTCCTTTTAGATAAAAAAGGCAGGAAGTTGCAAGGAAGCAGCAGTTCAATCTACGCGTCTGAAATTTTCAAGGGAATTTCCTATCGCTAACGAGTACTCTTCCTGGTACGAATCTGTCAGCACTTCCTTTTTTCTTCAAAATTTTTGTTTTATACCTTTAAATCCGCGAAAAAGCAGATGAATTGTCGACTGGGTCTTCACGGAGTGAAGATCGAGGACTGTTTTTGGCTCTACTTTTTTCGTTTTTTATATATATAATTAAATTAGGCTGAGTTTTTGAGAATTTGCGGGGTTTCGATTCAATTTTCCCCGTAATCGGATTTTGATACGTGAATTTAACATTTAGGTAGGGTTATATCATTCGATTTGCTTTCCTTGGTTGTGTTTTGTTTGAATGGATGACGAATTGTAGATCTTTTGAATGATCTATGGATTAAAGTGGTTTCCTTTAAAAGAAATTTCCAGCTTATCCAACTTTTTTTTTTTCTGGGAAAGCTGTAGATCTTGATGGGTTTTATTTTGTTGATTATTTACTGGATTTTGTGTTACCATGTACCTAAGCTATTGCTAGTAATTTATTTTGATGCTTAGATATGGGGTTGATGAATTTGTTTTTATGTAATATCTTGTAGTGAATAAACAAAATGAGTCGGCCACAGGGTCCACACCGCCCGTTCTTTCCATTTGGAAACCCTTTGCGGATGATATCACCAAAGAGCTCGCATCTATCTCCTAAGCTTCTCTCGCTATTGCATGCTTTTGAGGAAACTTTGGCTGAGAGGTTGAGAAAGCTTAATCCAGAAAACAAGGATGATGTTCTTACCTTGGCGTGGATGAAATCGGCTATGGCATCACTTTGTGAGACTCACACTGACATAAAAACCCTTATTGTGGACCTTGAGCTTCCTGTGACTGACTGGGATGATAAGTGGATAGACATGTACTTCGACATCAGTGTGAAGTTGCTTGATATATGCATTGCTTTAAGCTCTGAGATCTCGAGACTCAACCAGGGTCATCTCTTGCTTCAGTGTGTTCTGCATAGTTTGGAATCGGATACATCAGAACGATTTACACGGGCCCGTTCTTCTCTTGATACATGGAGACAGCATATATCTTCGAGAAATCCTAGAGTTAAGAATGTTCATGCCATATTAGACAATCTCGTGGAGTCAATGGATCTGCCAAAGGTTAAGAACTCGGCCAAGGGAAAAGTGTTGATGCGAGCAATGTATGGAGTTAAAGTAGAGACCGTGTTTGTGTGCAGTATTTTTGCTGCTGCCTTCTCAGGTTCAAAGAAGTCTTTAGATTTGGACATTCCTGGTACAGTCTTGTGGTCCCAAGCATATTCTGCTTTGCAAACTAATGTGTACGGGGGAATTAAGGAGTTATCTTCTAATGAAAAATTTATCATGTTGAAGGAATTGGATTCTGTTGATGCCGAGGTGAAGAAGCTGTATCCCATGGTCCAAGACGGAATTGAATCAACTGAAGAGGAAGCATTTAAAAATTCTATTTCAGATTTGAGAAGGGTGTCTGAGGAACTTTCTCAAGGGCTCGATTTTCTAGCCAAGGAAGTGGATGGATTTTTCAAAATAGTTTTAACTGGTCGTGATGCTTTGCTTTGTAAATTGAGAGACTCTGCTAATGTGACTGACCCAAAGCTAGGGTGTAACGTAGAAAAGCAGGCTGTGAGATAATATGTTTGAGTTAGTTGTTCATCTGTATACAAATATTTCAGGAGTAAGATGTTTTCTTACTGATAATATCTTGTGTCTTTTACAGTATTCTGTGTGCTGTGATGCATTTGTTTCGTACAAGTGTAATAGTTCTGTAATCTTGATCAATATAAGAAAGTGTTTTGTCATATTGTTGATTGTACTCAGTTTGTTTACGTTTATACCCTTATTGTCATTTATCCCATAGATTCAACATGAAAAGATCGATAGCATTCTTTGTTCTTTAGATTGTGTTGTTAATTGAAACTTTATGTTCATGAACATGTTCCTTCGGCTGTTGATCATGGTATTGAATGCAGATATTTGACTTTGAGTTTCTTCTCATCGGTTATCGGTAGGTGCACGATTATCCTACATCTGCGTACTCAAGCTCTCAGGTATAAGAAATTTGATGTTTGCCAAGATTAGTTAAGGTGAAGACGTTTATGGATTGTTCATTGTGGTTGGATGTCATGTTTCTTCCTGTAACGTACATGGCAAAGTACTATATTTTTCTGGGAAGAAATCTGATCTTAACTTTTTGATGTTATAGGAGGAAGTTTCTTCTCATCAACTGAGAAATTCACGTGGTAAGCACCATTCAACCACCTTTTTCCCCACCCCTCCTCTTCTCATTAATTGTCTGACCAAGCTTGTTTCTAGATTCATGCTTTATAAATGTAGATTGTTGACGCAACAGGTATGGCTTTATGAGTTATTTTGAGTTTAGCTTTTCTTGTGGGGGAAGAACTATAACTCCTAGCTTTTTAGACTTTAGTGCATGCACTGAAGCATTTTGAAGTCACACTCCCATGTAACTGCATCACCCAACATCAATGAGGTTTGGGATTTTACTCGAATGACAAGTCTTTCTGGTTTCACGTACCACCTTATTGTGGCCAGCTTCATGATGGGCGTGAGACACAAATACTTCTTTGATTCAGATTCTTACGTAAGTTGATGGTGGGTTTGGCACTCATGAGGATTCAATAGATACTCTTTGGTTAGAGTTTATACTTCAAAACATACTTAACAATTTGTTTCTTTATAATAGAGTTTATAATTTGTTATAAATTATCGAGAATATATAATAATTTGTTAATCACAAGCTAAATGCTAGAGCTTCCAAGCACAATTAAACAATAAAGATGGCAATGAATTAACCGTGAGCTTAAATTCAAGTGTTTTCAATGGATCGGCTTACGACTTATAGGCCTAAATTAAGGTATTTTTAATGGGTTAGTTTATGGGCCAAATTAGGCCTAGATCGATTTGACACCTAACTTTTCATTGTTTTGCTTAGAAAAGTTAAGTTTTAAGTAAACTTGAGTCTGGACAATTTAGGTACGAATTCAATAAAAAAAAAAACATTTTATACTTTTAATTTCAAAAAATCATTTAAAAAAACTAGCGAGATTATTGCAAGAATAGGAAAAATGGATAAAATAAAATTTGGGTTCTTACGCATACACTTGCATGCGAGACGTTATAATAATTGTTAAATTGCGATTTATTTAAATTGTTCTTAATTATAACCGTCATAATTATTAAAATATTTTTAACTATTACAAGTTTTATATTGCCCTCATTCTTTATTATCATAAAATATTCTTTCAAGAATTAAATTCCGAATTATCTTTAAATTTTTACATTTCTTATTTTATCTTTTAATTAGGCTTCATCGGGTTTGAGGTAGTTGGGCCCAAGCCTGAGCCAGACTAGGCTCGAGGCAATCAGGCCCCAGCTTGAGTCCGACTTGACCTTCTCGATTTGATTTTTTTTTTTAAGTTACAAATAGTTAATGATGTGGAAAATTTTCAGCCCAAACTTAACTGGGTGCGAGGCATTTAAACCTAAACTTGAGCTCGACTTGGTTCTACCCAACTTGATTTTTTAATTTTTAAAATTGAAAATAGAAAACTGTTATAAAATCGAAACTAAAATTTCAGAGTATTTGGGAGAGAAGAATTATTCTTATGAATTCATTCATTCA
>JANZLX010000009.1:23078812-23088995 GCA_025531955.1 Erythroxylum orinocense
AAAATGAGAAGAGAAGGAAAGAAAAAAGGGAAGAGAAGAGGAGAAGGAAAGAAGTTATCAAGGTAAGTTGAAATTCTAGTTTAAAATTTACCTTTCTCTTTCGATCTATCTTTCATATCCTTAGAGCACGAATTTGAAGAAACTCAAAGAATGAAAGTTATAGATATATGTCTTAAATTGACCTCTGTAAAAGTGGCTTGACAAAATAGTTACTAGAGCTCGAGTTATTATTGTTTCCCTAATACTTCTTATGATAGACCCCTGTACAGAAACCTTGTATTATTTCCTAACTTGTGAGGACCTTAGAGTCTGAATTAGTGAAAGTATAAAACATGAAAAATGATTATTAATGTCTTATTAATGTTTTGTGAAACGGTTTGGTTAGGAAATGTCTTTATAATGATTTATTGAAGGTTGAGTATTGGTTGACAGTCTATTTATTACCAGAAATAGGACATAATTATATGGAGATTATATTTTAAAGGGAGAAGTTGTTTGTGTAATTTTTAGATAAATTAAGACTAATGAAAGTCTAACTTCAGGGGGCACAAGAATCATGACATTTGGATTTTTGTAGAGAGAGTTATGATTAAAAAAAGACAACTTGTTCATAAAGAAACGTTAGGAAGAAAAGGATATAAACATTGCACATAAGGCTATGTTAGCTTGATGGTTGAGGAGACATTGAGCTGAACTAGAAAGTGAATTATTGACCTATTGACATATGTTAGAATAACATTTAATTTGATTGATTAGTGATTAATTTGATAGTGGTGTTGGTATTTAATGTGTGTTGGGAATTTAATGAATGGATTGGTTATGTTCTGTTTTGATTTTGATGCTTGAAAGACCATAATTTGTGAACTACCAAATGAATGATTTGAATTGGAATTAGAGATGAATTGATGAGGATTTGAAATTTCTTTAAGGTATAATTGATGAATTATCTTGAAGGTGTCAAAATTTGAAAGAAAAGTGGAAGGAAAGCGAAGGTGAACTTTCAATTCACCCATCCCACGATCGTGGAATTGTATTGGTTCCTTCCTACGATCATGGAAATTCTTGATTGTGAGATAGAATTGTGTTTTGTGTTCTGGTTGAATCGTATAAGGATAAGGCACCATACATAGGTGTATTTTAAATTGATTGAGGCTTAAAATGAACTTAGTTTGATGATAAATCAATTGGTTAAATGTTCGATGAGTTTAGGTTATTAATTGATGTCATAATTTAAGGAATGGTTTGTTTGATATCAATGCATATGAATTTTTGAAGTATGAGTTGTTAATGGTATAAGGATGTTCCCACGAATGCAAATCTAATTCAAAGGATGTGAATAATGTGAATTATCTATAAATGAATAAGAATTGGGAAATTGTGTAAATATAAAGCATTAGAATGATTGGTGATCGTATGATCGATGAATTGAGAGTGATCAAACTTACTTAAGGTATAAACTTAATTTCAAACAAGTCATTTACAAGTTATAATGAATGAATAATCAAGACTTGTGAATAAGGATACATACCCAAAATAGTCAACTGAGCATGCATTGAACATGACACATATGCATGTGCATGGATGAATAGTTATGTGATTGATCAACTTAGTAATATGTGAATTATGTGTGTATTGCATGACAATAGAAGCACAAATACACCGACAGCATCCAGACATTGCCGGATTATCAAGACAATAGCTTACTAGAGCATACTGTGAGTAACCTAGATATGTGATCTCAATTAAATATATGCTTCTGTTTTAATTGTTTTTGTTTAATCCTTATATCTATATTTATTGAAATGATTTGGATATGATTGTGACATTGATGATTCCGAACAATTGATTGTCTGAGGAGTTCAATATCCGAGACCGTATTGGGAGTGCTTACTGATTGTTTATGAATATGGGAAAATGTGTACTTAACTTAATATTGAATGTCGGACTTCGATCCGATGAATGTGATAAATAACTGTGTACATTGGATGAAGGTGAATTGCTATCATAGTATGTGAAATGATGTATGTCATGACATTGATATGCATGATTAGATAAAGGAGTTGTGACCGAAGTGACCAAAGTGAAAAGAGAGCTTAAAGCTCATAAATATGCACACAGAGCCATAGGCTCAATGATTAATGAGCTTGGTATTCACAATAGGTACGGGACAGTTATGAAATAAGCCTAATATCTGCAACAAATACAGGACAGTTATACAATAAACCCGGTATCTACAATGGATACGGGATAGTTAAATAGGCACTCGATCACAACAAAATAAAAATAAAAGTAGAGTCTCATGTGCATTTGCATCCATATCTTTACATGTATTATGTGAATATTTATAAAGAATGACTAAATTGTGTGGATATAATGATATGCTATGTTTGTGTACATGTGGATGATATGAATAAGATGGAATGAATGATTAGATTATCCTGAAATGATTATATGAAATGTTTGTATTCGTAATGAGCTTGTTGAAATATGATGAATGTTGCAATTAGGTACTAAATTCTGAACGATAAGATATATGGGATTTGATTTTGAATGATGTGAGATATTGATTGAACAATGTTATATACTTATGATGTTTATGTCTGTTTGAGTAAGCACGTCGATGATGGTTTACTCACTGAGTTTGCAAACTCATCAAAATTGCAACATTGTTTTTCTGGTTCAGGAGAAATCTAGCTAGTCTAGATAAAGTAACTTCTGCAGTTGGATTTGGGTTAGTGTCAGAATCAGTTGTACCTGCAAATATTTTAGTTATGTTTTATTGAGGATTGTATCTTCCAACTATTGTATATTGTATATGTGAATTTTAGAAATGTAATGACATTTGAGACTGTATATGTTTGTGAATAAAAATGGAACAACATGACTATTAGAATGTTTTATGTTATCTGCGATGGATTAAAAAAAGAAAAAAATGAATTGATTTAATCGTCTTAACGTGTCATTTTCGTATAATAGGTTTGGTATGTTACAAAATCTGAGTTGTGTCACGTAACACCTACACAAATTATACAACATCATTTTAGCATTTTTGTTAAATTTTTTAATAAAAAATGATGTTTGTGATAATAATTTTTAAAAGAAAACATAGAACAAAAAGATCCAAACTATAAGCTGATTTGCTATAATTAACTTCATCAAAACAAAAATGAAGTATTGCATTATCAAAAACATTTTAATGCAATTTTTACCAATTTTAAGAGGTACTAAGCACAAATCATCAGTTAAAATTAATGTTAACAAGGTGATTTAAGTATGATATTCACTCATTTGTAGACAATCATTGTTAATATGGTGTACTATTACATTAAAATCTTAGTACTCATTTACAGATAACAGATGTATCTGAACTAAAAGCTATGGCATGAAACTGCTTTTCAACTTTGTTCACGGATGAGTCTAACAACAATGTTGATTACTTTTACAGTAAGTTTCCTCCTTTGAAAGCTGAGCTACTTCAGATGCTACAAACACCAATTATGGAAGATGAAATAAAGCAAGCATTTTTTAGTTTGGGAAATGTGAAGGCCCTTGGACGTGACGGACTTTATGCAATTGTCTTTCAAAAACACTGAAATATAGTACAAAATGATATATGCGCTTTTATCAAGAATGTTTTTGAAGGAATAATCTCTTGTAGCAACATTAATAAAACTTTCATTTGTCTCATTCCTTAGGTACCAAGCCCTGAACAAATCACTCATACCATGTTTGGTTCAATGAAATAAGTATTATATTCTTAGTGTACTCCTGACAATTACCCATTCTCGTGTTTGGTTAGAAAAAGATAGTTAGAATAGTTATTCTCGAGTTTAATTATTAACGGACTTTGGGGAATAGCTAAAGAAGACATACCCTTGTCTTTACCTATTCTAGGTATGTCGAAATAAACTTTACGATGTTGAGGACTGAAATATCTTTGTCTCTCTCGCTCTCGTCTTCATGCTTCACCTCCCCCTCGCTCTTGTCTTCAAGTTCTCGTCTCTCTCTCTCTCTCTCTTTCTCTTCACAATCTTCTTTAACATTTATTTGCCAATTGCGCGATTTCGATGTGTTTCTTGTAAACCTAACTTCGCCACTTTTTTTTGTTGCTATCAATATGGTTGTTTTTTTCGGCTATCAATGTGGTTGTTTGGCTTACCTCATCAGCCAAATATCTTTTGTGATGCTTATTTGTCCTTCTTGTCTTTTCCAATCAATTTGATTTTCTTTTGGAATTAATCTGCTTCCCATCTCTTCCCTGTATCCGTGCGAGTCTTTCTGTTTGATGAAGGGTTATAACAGCCTGCTTGTTCCCCTTTGTGGTAGTCGTTGGGTCAACTTGTTTAAATGTGTCTGCATCAACTTGTTTGAAGTTGGAGTGAAAAATCATCTGAGCTGCTTAGGATGTGTTAATTGCTAATTGATATGATTGAAGTGTGTCTGAGTTATCTGGGTGGTATAAATTATGTTGAAGATGCATTATCTGTGTAGTATTGACATGGATTGTAGGGTGTCTACGTTATCTGGGTTATGACACTGACTAAAAGAGTTTGTTCCCAGATATATTTCCATTAGAGCAAAAAATAGAAGAGGAAACCACTAGTAGTTAAAATTGGTTGTTAATAAATTTAGCCATTAGCACAATTTTTATTTCTTTCAATAGGATATATATGGTATGAATGTAGTTAGAGAAATTGGTTCCCTGCGTTATCTTCTTGTTGTGGAATATAGGAAAATTGTTAATCATCTTCAGAGAGAAGATTATTACTGGTCTTAATAGAATTTCATCCTTGATTTACTTGTTGGAGCATTGATAAATTGTTATTGGTTTTTAGTTATGAAAACAGAGAATAAGGCTTAAAGTTGAAAAGAAATAAATGTAAGGCATATATAGCAGTATATAGTCTCAAGCATAAGTAAAAGGATATATATATATAATAGTATATATGTAAGGGATATTAGATGAACACATAAGTAATTGTTGTGATGTAAACCACTGCTGCATAACTTAACTTCTTTAAAATAGCATATTATAACTTAATTATAGTGAACTTCCAATTGAATATTGAATAAATGGTGTTATTAACAATTGAAACAAGTTATAAAAAAATCTTAAAATGCTTTAGTATAACAATTATGTTTATGTTAAACTGTAAAAAGAAAACATGTAAGTTACATAACTTCAAGTATACTTCAAATCCTTTATGTTAATTTTTTTTTAATTTGAAGTTAGTATTCAAGGGATAAAGATGATTGTAATAGAAATGAAGTTGCTGCTAATTTGTAATTCCACATGATTCATGTTAGAGATATTATAAACAGTTTATAGATCATTATGAATACAAATATGTTTTTTAAATGTCTTTAATCACTGCAATACTTGAAAACACGTATGTTGGTAGTAAAATTGTCATCAATTGTATAAACAAAAGCAGAACTTCAAGATTTTTAATATTGTTAAAGGTATAGCATGCTAAAAAAAAGAGTTATGGCACTGATAACAAATAGAATCAAAGTAGTAGAGCACAAGATAGCATAAGTACATTTCTTAAAGCAATAATATGTTCTTAAAGCAAGTATCTAACACCATTTCCTTGCTTTAAAGACCCCAAACTTCAACTTTCTTCCTTAAAAACTAGAATTTTCTTGTTGAAAGTGACTTTGTGAATAAATTTTGTCAATCAATCTCAAACCTCTTACCATAATCAATAGTACTTTGAAAATGGCTTAAAATTCCTTTTGTTATTCTTATTCCATTTCACTAACACAATGCATAATTTTACTTCCTTATCCTTATCCACTTAGGTCATTATGCTTTTGCCTTTCTTTCTATCTTTTTTAAATTGGTGTTGGGTTATTTGAGTTAGGATTTCATTTAAACTGTTTCTTTGAGTTTTGGTTTTTATGTTCTATAATCCCCTTTTTTTAACTCTGGAAATATTATCTTCTTTTTTCTATCTCACTCTACTTTATACCTTCAACTATTTTGAATTACTTCATGGTTGTTCTTTTACATTGTACATTGTTTGAATAAATTTATGTAAATACATTAAAAATTTTATTTTTTGCAGTCATGGCTCGTTTCAGTTTGAGTTTACGTAGAAATGTTGAAAGAACAAAAAGGATTGTGGTTGTCTTGACTGTATGGTTGTAGTTGTGTAATGTTGTTAGTTCGCTATTCATTTTTTTGGCATCGGAGGCTTCTTTATATAGTTATAGGCCAAGGGTTAGAAGTTATTTTCTAAAGTTTTATGCAAATCGAGATTATGTGAGGCGAATTGTGCATGGCAATGATAAGTCATGTATTTCAATGGTTTGGATGAATAGGCAAGTTTTTTTTTAAACTATGTGAAATGCTAAAAACTATAAGAGGATTAAAATCAACAAAAAAACATGCTTATTGATGAACAAGTAGCAATTTTCTTACATATTATTGCTCATTATGTTAAAAATCAAGTTATTAGGAAAAATTTTAGAAGGTCAGGTAAGATAATTAGTCGACATTTTCATATTGTTTTAAATGCAGTGATGCATTTGCAAGATCTTTTGTTTAGGAAACATGAGCCTATACCAACAAACTTTTCGGATCATTGATGGATGTGGTTTAAGGTAGATAATCATTCTATTACTTTTATAAGAAAATATAGTGAATGTGATTAAGGTTCCTCATTATTTTTTATTTCATTTGAATTGTATAATTGTTTAGGTGCTCTAGATGGGACATATATTAGGGTTAATGTGCCAATTAAAGATAAGCCTAGATTTCAAACTCATAAGGGCGACATTGCAACAAATATGTCAGGTGTGTGCACACCTGACATGCAATTTGTTTATGTTCTTCTTAGTTGGGAAGGGTCAATAACTGATGGTCGAGTTCTTCGTGATGCAATTACTAGGAGACATGAACTAAACGTACCTTATGTTAAGCTTTCCTATATGATATAGGAAGGTTGTTTGAAATATTGTTTATAAGATAATGTAAATTGAATAACTTATATAGTGTTTTTTTATATAGGCTGCTATTACCTAGTCGACGCAAGTTATAAAAAATGTGAGGGCTTCCTTGCACCGTTTAGGGGTCAAAGGTACCATTTGAATGAATGGCGTCAAGGTTACCAGCCAAAAACTCTAGAGGAATTTTTTAATATGAAACATGCTATTGTACGCAATGTAATTGAGAGTTGTTTTGGGTTACTAAGAATTAGGTAGGCTATTCTTAAAAGTCCATCATTTTATCCAATGAAGATACACAATCGAATTATTATAACTTGTTGTTTGCTTCATATTTTTATTAGGCAGGAGATTATTTTTGATCCCATGGAGAGTGATTTAGGGGATTATTTTCACACCAATCCAGTTGTTGAGGAGGATTGTATAACTGCTATTGATCTAACTAATGCTTAGACAAATTGGAGAATTAAATTAGCAAGCGAAATGTTCAACGAATGGCGAACATTTAGGCAAAATGATAATTGATATTTTTTAGGTGTTCTATTATGCTTGAGTGTTAGAAGGTTTTATATTATTATTTATGTAAGTTATTGTACTCTTTGTTGTTTATGTTGTACGATGTTATTATAGACTATATTGTTCTTATAAGTTGTTGATGCTTAATGTTAATTGGTATAAAGAATTTTATGAATGTTCTTATTTTTTGTTTATTATGATAATTATATTTTTATTTATCAATATTGATTTAATTTGGTAGATAAGTATGTCGATGAATTCCTCGTCAACTATTGATTCTCAATGTTTAAAAGGAATAAAAAGAAAGTGGAACCATGATGAGGATGCTATGCTAGTTTCTTGCATGGTTGATTTGTATAATGTAGGAACATACAATGCTGATACTGGATTTAAAGATCGGTATCTCAATGAATTAGAAAGAATGGTAGCAACAAAGCTTCCTAATTCAAACTTAAAAATCATACCTCACATCGAGTATAGGATTAAGACTTTAAAGAAAGAGTGGAGCATTGTTTATGATATGGTAAGGAAAGATACTAGTGGATTTGGATGGGATATCGAAAGGAAGATCGTAATTGTTGAAGATCATGTATGAGATTCTTACTTAAGTGTAAGTATTGAACTTTTAACTCGTTTTAAGTATTTTTTAACTACTTTCTTGTCATTTATATAAATTATTTATGTTTTTTTTTCATCTTGTTAGAGTCACAAAGATGCTGCTTAATTTCGAAGGAAGAGCTTTCCTTTCTATAATGAATTGACTAGGATATATGGAGAAGATCGTGCAACTGGAAATGATGCTCAAACTGCTGCCAATATTCTTGAAGAAATGGAAAGACAAGAAGGTGTAGGTAGGATAAATGAAGATGGTGAAGATCAATATGAGCATGGTTTGCACGACATAGATGGGTCCTTTACCCAACCTCAAACATCAAATCTTGAAAGACAAGTTGAAAATATTTCAGCAAGGAGGAGAAAAAGGAGTAATGATACAGGAGAAGCAAGCTGTGCAGATTCACTTGTTGTTGCTATCAGGACGTTGGGTGATAGTTTTCAGGATGTTGGGTGATACCATGAATCATATTGGAGATAAATTGTGTAAGAGTATTGGGACTGAAATGTATATTCAACAAAGAGTTGAACAATTAGATAGTGCATTGGGTGAGATAGAGGGACTCACGGATGAAATAGAGGAACTCACGGATGATGAAAGGGATAACACTTTAGGCAAAATTCTTGATCATCCTATATAAATGCTTGTGTTTTTCACTCTTGAGTCTTCTCAAAGAATTGGGTCGGTGAGGAGGTTTCTTGCCACACATTAAAGATTATGTCAAAGTTTAAATATTTTGTCTAGTTATTTAAAATAGGGTTGAAACTTTTTTTTGTTCAATTAAATAACTTTTTAACAATTTAAAGCCCTATGTTATATTTATTTCCAATATCGTTCCATTGTTATTTTATATTGTAATTGCAACTATATAATGAATGCTTACATGAGTCGGACCAGGAAAAATTAACCACTGCAATATGTTGAAAAGTCATATGATAAGAAGCAAATTAATAATAATAAGGAATATATTAATAATAAATAAAATTAATAACAAGAAGAAGAAAATTAATAACAACAACAACAACAACAACAACAACAACAACAATAACAACAACAACAACAACAATAATATTAATAATAATAATAATAATAATAATAATAATAATAATAATAATAATAGTAATAGTAAGAATTTAATAATAATAAGGAATTTAATAATAACAATAATTAATAAACATAATAATAGTAAGAATAGTAATAAGTGGAAAATTAATGATAATAATAATAATAAGAAGAAGAAGAAGAAGAAGAAGAATAATAAATTAATAAGAATAATAATAAGAAGAAAATTAATAATAATAAATTAATAATAAGAATAATAAAATTAATAATAATAAAAGAAGAAAATTAATAATAATAATAATAATAATAATAATAATTGTAATCAATAATAATAAGAAGAAAATTAATAATAATAAGGAATTTTATAATAATCATAATAAATAATTAAAGTAATAATAATATTATTATTATTAAATAACTAAATAAATATTATTATTATTAAGAAGAAGAAAATTAATAATAATAAGGAATTTAATTACTAATAATTAATAATAATAATAATAAATGAAAAATAAGAATAATAATAAGGAATAAATTAAATCAAAAATAATAATAATAATATTTTGGTCTTTTTGTTAGTTATTCTTTAGCCATTCCAAGTTTATAGAAATTCTTTAATAGTAAATCAAACAAAATAATACTCATTTCATTCTATTGCTCATCTTTTCTATTTTTAAGAATAACCATTATGTTACTTATCTATTATAGCAGTTGAATTAAACAAGTCGTTAATTTTGAGGTATTGGTTTGTGCAACGTGATTTTCAAAGTGTTAACCATGATGGTGGTGCAAAGATTGAAACTGATCAGACCTCTGTTGGTTAAACCGAATCAAGCAATGTTGGACCCCGAACTTTTGATGAAAATTAGAAATATTAAAATAAATTTTTATGAGAAAGAAATTAGTGAGAAAATTTATGAATTTAAGGAAATTAGATGAAATTAAGAAAAAATTTATGAGAAATGAATTGTTTAATTTTGAGGACTTTGATAATTGAGTGAACTTATATGGATTATGAGAAGAAAGTGGATGAGTTGATTG
>JANZLX010000009.1:23102820-23114718 GCA_025531955.1 Erythroxylum orinocense
ATTATTTAATAAAATTTATTATATTAAATATTACTATATTCTATTTAATATATTAATATTATGATTTGGTGATAGTTAATATTAAAAAGAATTATTAAGGGTATATTAGGTAGTATGTATTTATTAGGTTACGTTCCATCCTAAACCTCCCAAATCGAAGGTTTTTTATTTTCATTGTTTAGGATGGAATGGAACGTAACATGAAACCCTCCACTTCTATCCCATTCCATTCCATTCCATTATAAAACTCTCAAACAAACGATGAAAACATGTTACGTTCCATTAGCTTCTATCCCCAACCATTGAACCAAACAGAGCCTTAGACTTTAGGCCAGATTTGAGTCCAAATAAAAATTTTCAGAACTTCGCTCGCTGGTTTTCACGTATCAATCATCCTACCCATTCAAAAACAAAAAAAAAAAAGATGTGTCAATCATCCTACCCATTCAAAAACAAAAAAAAAAAAGATGTGCCAATCATCCTACGGTCCTAAGCTGCTTCCGTACATTTTCTCTCAAATCCCCACCGTTCGTTTGATATGCTCGTTAAATTTTCGCGCCACTAATATTCTTTGAAGCTTGTAGCTACTAACTAAGAACATGCTTCGAAGAGCCACAACTTCATCCCTCTTTCGAATACTGTCACTTCGCGTTCCTGCTCTAGTTAGAGACTCGGCGACTCTCCGCGAATCAACCCAATTGGAATATAGTCGTTCCCCGCATTCTTTCTTCTCCAAAGCCCTCAAACTCGCTGCCGAATCGGGTTGTCTTTTATCAGGGAAACAAGTTCATGGGCACCTCGTAAAGTCCGGGTTGGTTCACCTGAGGCCCTTGCACAATAGGGTTTTAGGTGTCTATGTGAAATGCGGGGAATCTTTCGATGTAGACGGGTTGCTTGACGAAATGCCTGTGAGAAACGTTGTGGCTTGGAATACGGTTATTTGTGGGTATGTTGATCGGGAAAGCGTACATGAGTCGAGTCTCTACATGGGTTTCTTTTACTTTGACAGAATGTTGCGGGACGAGGTAGATTTGGATCCTATAACGCTTAATGGATTGCTCCGTTTGTGCATGGAGGTAAATGATGTTGTGATTGGAAGACAATTGCATTGTTTACTGATAAAATTGGGGTTTGAGTTCAATTGCTTTGTTAATGCTGCTCTGATTGATTTGTATGGGAAATGTAGATTAGTGGAGGAAGCGCGTTGTGTTTTTGATATAGTATCGGGCAGAGATGTGGTTTTGTGGAATGTGATGATGTCTTGCTATGCTTTGAATGGCTTGCCAGAAAAGGCTTTTGCAATTTTTAATTTGATGCGACAGGGAGATTTGGTTGGGGATGTTTTCACATTTTCTAGTTTGCTTAATTCGTGTGCTAGTTTGGGCTTCAGGGAATCAGGAACTCAGATTCACGGTCTTACTATAAAATTGTCTTTTGATTCTGATGTTCTAGTGGTTAGTGGTCTTGTTGATATGTATGCAAAGAATGAATATACAGATGATGCTCGCAAAATTTTTGATGCGATGACCACTAGATCTATAGTGTCATGGAACACTATGGTTATGGGTTATGGGCTGCTCGGGGACGTGATGGAGGCTATGAAACTTCTTCGTAAAATGTTTCGAGAGGAGATTAAGCCTGATGAACTAACATTGGCAAACATTCTGAGCTCATGTGGTTGTGCATGTGTATTCTGTGAAACCATGCAAGTCCATGCTTATGTAACTAAACATGGATTTCAAACATTTCTATCAGTCGCAAATGCTTTAGTAAATGCGTATTCTAAATGCGGCAGTATTACTGGCGCACTTAAATGTTTTGGCTCTGTTATAGAGCCTGATCTTGTTACCTGGACTTCACTTATCGGTGCTTATGCATTCCATGGTCTGCCAAAAGATAGTATTGACACTTTTCAGAAGATGGTATCTGATGGTATAAGACCAGATAGAATTTCTTTTCTTGAAATACTTTCTGCCTGTAGTCATGCTGGATTAGTAACTGAGGGGTTTCATTACTTTAATTTGATGGAGAGTACGTATCGAATTATCCCTGATTTAGAGCACTATACTTGTATTGTTGATTTGCTTGGCCGAGCTGGTCTTTTAGCTGAGGCTTTTAACATTTTGACTTCAATGCCAATCAAACACAGATCAAGCGCCTTTGATTCCTTCATCAGGGCTTGTAAAATCCATGGTGAAGTAGAATATGCGAAGTGGGCTGCAGAAATGCTTGTCGAATTAGAGTCATATAAGCCTGTTACTTATTCTCTTATTTCTAACCTGTATGCCTCTGAAGGACGTTGGTCTGATGTAGCAAGAATACGCAAGTACATGACAAGAGGCAATCAAAAACTCCCAGGTTATACCTGGTTGCAACTCGGGAATACCATGCCTACCCTTGCTTCAACTAAGCCATGCCATCCTCAAGCGTTGGGTATATGTAGTGTATAAGGAACATTGCTTTGATTGGTGGATACCTATGTTGTTTGGAGTTGCATTACAGGCATGACAGTTTTCTGGATGAAGGTTCGAATTTAAATTTACTAGCTTCTTTGTTTGCTCGGTATGACCAAGAGTTTTTGGTCGTGATTAGTTGGTCTTACAATTTGTCTTTGATATTTAGATGGTTGCTTTCAGTTCACCCTATTTTCCTGTGGTTTCTACTTCTTAACAATAATCTTTTGGTATTTCACATCTTATGTTCTATGTAGGTGTTCCACAAGCTTGTAAAGATGACCATATTGGCAATGTGCAGTGACTCGGTAATAAATGTCTGATTGTGATTGGACTTGCTGGGAATTTTACGAGTCCTGATGCATGGCGGTGAATTCCATACCACAATCATTTTTCAAATTGAAACCAATAGGAATCTAACCTCTGACTGGATTTATCAAGAGACAAGTAACTGGCCAGTTTAAAAAAAGAAGACTAACATAGAGGTACAGAGGTATGCTTTGAACTTACTGCTGATGAACTAATTATCGTATCTTATCAGGCCTAGATTTTCCTGTGAATAACATGGTCGAGCTTTTCCTGACTCTTATTAGAAATCGAAGCTATGGGGGCTATCTGATACGCCCGTAGTTGAGCCAAGGAACTGATATTAACAACATTATGCTCAGTTTGTTTAATTATGGTATTTCAAGAGATTTACACCAATTTAAGTTGTAGTGTCACACTAGGATTGATGATACCTTTTAAAATCAGGCGATGAAGAAGGGCTTGCTTAAAACTCTGGTTACCTTCAACAAACCAGAATGCTCGTGGTTCCCCTCTCGAACTGTGGTGTTACTAAGCAAAAGGTAAGCATTCTACATTCTTGATAATACCCTTTATCTGTTGAATCTATGCAATTGTTATGAAAGTGATTAGTTTCAAATCTAAGTTGCTTGCAGAAAACTACGGTGTATCTATCAGAAAAGCTTCGTGATTTTGTTAAAAATATATGGACTAATATAATCACAACATTAATTCCATATTTATGACCATTAATCGAATTGCCTAATATATGTTTAATAACCATAATGGGATAGTTAATAATTTATTAATTGCATTTGAGACACATGGTAGTACCATAATAACTATATATTGACCCATTAAATTATAGTTCATTACATCCTTAAAATGACACAATTATCCTTTTCTATCCATCCTTTAGGGTAGAACATGTTATAAAGAATAACACATGGTGAGATTGTGGAACAAGGCAGCAGTGGGTGTGTAGAGAAAATAGGGTCTTCTACCTTAAGCTTCTTCTCTTGCACAAGATTTGTTAATATTGATAGGTTGTGGTTTCTAAAATGGAGATAATGCATCAAGATTTCATGCCAAACATCGGAAGTATGTTAATCTTATTGTAATTAATGCTCTAAATAAAATGTAGATCCTGGCTTTATGGTTATTGATGATTGCATTTATAAATACCAATTTTTTAATTTTTAATTTTTTAATATTTAAAAAAATTAAAAAATTGTTATTCATAAATGATATATATATATATATATATAATATTAAAAAATTCTCCCACTTGGACAATATAATCAAATTACTATACAAATCTCCATCATCCAAAAGCAATCCAATAAATCATATGCAATATCATATCGATAGAATATATAGACTACATATGATTAGGCCCTAGAGATGTTCAAATACAATAATAACCGTTAAAATAATATGTATGCAGTACAACAACTGAGACCACACATTTGCCTTCTTTTGTACCTGTCATTTCGTCAAACTACATATATACATCAACATATATATGTCAATATTACAAGAAGTGACTGCAAACATCATTATGCATGTTTCATTTATATAAGTCATAAGCAATCCGTACAAAGTATTAACATTTTCAATACAAAATAGCAAACTTTCATTAATCTTATTAAGCTAGGCTCCTAACAATCTCATGCGAAAGACATATTCTGCAAACATATATATAGGTAAGCTTTTTGTAAGTGGATCTACTAACATGCTAATTGTAGGCGTATAGGATTCAGAGACTTTCTCTTTAACAAAATAGTACTTTATATCAATATGCTTTGAGTGAAAAGTATTTCTAGTGTTTTTAGAGAAAATTACAGCTGTGAAATTATCACAATACGATTTCAGCAGACTCGAAATAGAGTCTCCAATACGTAATACTAAAATTAAATTCCGCAACCATATTGCTTGACGAGTTGCCGTTGTGAGTGTCTCTTTGACACTTTTCTACGATACAACTCCTCTAACCATCATAAAGATGTAGCCTAAAGTGAACTTTTTATTATCCACACATCCTGTATAATCAGCGTCACTAAATTCAACTATATTAAGAGTGTTAGTTTGTCGATAAGTCAACATATGATTCTTGTTACCCTGAAGATACCTTATGACTTTCTTAGTCGTTTTCTAATGGTTAAGTTCAGGATCACTTAAGTACTTTCCCAATATGCCTACAACAAAAGCAATATCAGGTCGTGTGCATACTTGAGCATACATCAAATTGCCTACAAGTGACGTATAAGGAACGACTTTTATTTCATCTCTCTCTATCATTTTGTGTATATTAGGCATTTCAGAATTTGTCACCCTTTACTATTGGTACCTTTTCAGGAGAACAAGAATATATATTGAATCTTTTCAAGATTTGATCAATGCAAGTCTTTTGAGACAATCGACGAATTTCATTAGCTCTATCTCGGAGAATCTAAATTTCAAGTACATAAGAGGCCTCACCAAGATCTTTCATATCAAAATGGCTAAATAATAGTTATTTTTATTTCAAATAATAGATCAGTGTCATTAAAAGCAAGCAGAGTGTCATCAACATACAGTAATAGAAAAATGAAACTGCTCTCATTGAACTGCATATATATACATTGATCAACTACATTCTCTTTGAAATCATTTGCAGTGACAATCATATCAAACTTGAGATACCATTATCTTAATGCTTGTTTTAACCCATGAATAGATTTCTTAAGCTTGTAAACCATATGTTCGTTACCAGTCATCTCGAAACCAACTAGTTGAGTCATATAAACATCTTTTTACAGATCTCCATTCAAGAAGGTGGTCTTCACATCCATTTGATTGAGTTCCAAATCAAAATGAGCAGTTATAGCCATGATGATTCGCAGTGAATCTTTGGTAGAAATTGGTGAGAAGGTTTCTTTGAAATCAATCATTTCTCTCTAACTATAGCTTTTAGCCATAAGTCTAGCTTTATACATTTCGACTTGTCCACTTAAGTTATGTTTGATTTTGTAAACTCACTTGCACCCAATAAGTTTGCAGCCTTTAGGTAGTTCAACCAACTCTCAAACTCCATTTTGTGACATGGAACTCAACTCATCTTTCATGACATTCATCTATAACGCAGATTGAGGACTATTCATGACTTCTTGAAAATTAACTGGTTCAGTATTATATCCCACATCAAACTCATGTTTCTGCAAATAGACAATATAATCATTAAAAATGGCAAATCTATCTGTTCTTTGTGATTTTCTGACAACTACTTCATCATCTACAGTACCAATGACTTCATCTTGTGCTTAATTCTGAGGTTAGTCATGAGAATCTACTGGAATCTGTTCAATCATAGGGTCATCAGTAGGAGCGGAAGTGACGAGTACAAGAATTAGAATACGTTCTTCCGTGAATACTATTTCTCTCGACCCTTGACTTGAACCAAATTCATCTTTAAAATAGACAGCTTTATCTGATTTTATAATTCTAGTCGTGTGAGATGGGCCATAGAATCTAAATACCCTTGATCCGACGATGTAGCCTTCAAAGTAGTAACTAATAGTTTTCGGATCAAGCTTCTTAGATTGTGGATTATAGAGCCTCATTTTTGCTTTGCATCCCTAAACATGAAAATGGGCAAGCTTAGTTTCTTACTTAATCATAACTCATATGGAGTCTTTGGTACCGACTTGCTAAGTACTTGATTCAAGAGATAAGCGACTGTCTTCAGCTCCTCACCCCACAAAAATTTTGGCAAACTAGAATGAATTAACATACACTGCAACATATCAAGAAGTATGAGATTTCTTTTTTTGGCGATTCCATTTTGTTGAGGTGTTCTTGACATTGTATATTTTGCTTCAATACCACATTCTTGGAAGTATTTAGCAAAATGCCCTGGATTCCTTTCATTCTCATCGTAATGCCCATAATACTCTTCACCTCTGTCAGAATTAACTACTTTGATTGTCTTCCCCTTTTGAAGCTCATCATTTGTCTTAAAAATCATAAACGACTCTAAAGATTTAGATTTTTCACGAATGAGCTTTACATGACCGTACTAGGAAAAATCATCAATAAAAGTGAAGTATTTATAACTACCCATAGCAGGTGGAATAAATGGTCCACATATATCATTATGAATCAACTCCAACAATTTTGAGTACCTGTCTATTTTGCTTTTTCTATCCTTGACAGTCAACTTTCCTTTAATACAATCAACACAAACAGTGAAATCTGAAAATTTAAAATCTTGAAGTATACTATCTTTTACCAACCTCTCCATTTTGTCTCTAAAAATATGGCTTAAACGTTTGTGCTATAATATAGAAGATCTTAAATCCAACCTCATACGTTTAGAACTAACAACAATATTAAAAGAAAAGGGAGAAGCAACAATAACAACATCATTCAACTCAAGTCTGTATAAATTTTCACATAAAATTCCATTTCCTACCAAAAGAGAGTTACAATACAAAGTCAATTTTTCAGTTCTAAAAAGAAGACTATAACCTAGTCTATCCAAAATGGATACAGAAATCAAATTCCTCCTAATAGAGGGTAAATAAGCGATATCATGTAACGTTAAAAGATGTCATGTATTCAACTGTAGTTTAATTGTCCCAAAAAATTCAACTTTGACTTTGGTATCATCTCCCATGTACACATATTACTCAAAACTAGTCAGCTTTCTTCGACTTGTCAGTTTCTACAAGGAATTCTTAACGTGAATTGTTACTTCAATATTTAACCACCAAGCATTTGAGGGCATATCAATAATATTAGACTCTAAATAAACCATCACAAGACAGTTACCTTTCTTTTTTATGTGAGTTTTGAGCTTTAGACAATCAACTTTCTTGTGCCCAAAATTTTGACAAAAGTTGCACTGCCCTTTGAAAAATTTATTCTTCTAACTAATAGAAGATGAGCCCGTCTGTCCACTTCCTTTAGGACTAACAACTTTTTTCTTGAAAGGCTTTTGATCACTTGAGTTATTAGAAGTGAGCTTTCTCTTTTGAGAATTTTTGTGGTTTGTCATCATGGAGATGTTTATTGCCCTTCCCTTTTTCATGTCATCCTCTTCCTTAGCAGGAATAACAGTTATCTCCTCAACAGTCCATTGCTTTTTCTAAGCATTACAGCTTGATCTGATCGAATCAAATTTTGAAGGAAGAGTTTCCATCACAAACCATACCATGTAACCCTCACCAAGGTCCATATCCATAGCCTTAAGCTTATGGTAACAACCCATGAGCTTGTTGATGTGAGCTCTAATGTCACTTGCACCATCGTAAATGGTGTAGTGAAGCATGTTTAAGTACACATGTTTCTTATTGTTTGAGAACTTCTTGTACTTCTTCTTAATGGTAGCAAGAAAATTCTTTGCATTATCAGTGTCGGGAATATTATCACAAATGGATTCATCCATGTGATACCTCATAATCATCAAATAACGTTGGTTAGAGTATTTCCACTCCTCATAGGATTTCTTATCCTTCTTAGTAGCATCATCAACTGGTTTAGGTGGTGCATCAATTTTCAAGACCAAGTCCATTCGTATGGTAGTCAAATTTATCATGAGAAATTCAATCTACTGCTTGTGGTTTGTTCCATTCAGCGTCAAGATAGTAGAGACTCTCAGATTGCTTAAAGCTGAATGAGAACCAAGAGTAATAACCATGATATGTATGTTAAAATAGAATTATGCAATTTGTGCTCTTTTTAAAAAATTAATTATATCATTAATGCTAGATTTCCTTAAAAAAATATAGAACTAATTAACAGGTAAGAACAATTTATTAAATATTACAACTAAATCATCAATGTACTATCGAAAGGATAGAAAAATTGTGCGGTTCATAATATTTCAATAAAATTTCTTCACCATATTAAGCATCCTACTAAGTAGTAACTATCAACAGGATAATTAATTACCCATATGGATCTTAATGTTATTTTAGAGGAAAAACATTAAATTTTAAACATATTAATATTTTTTAAAAAATTCTCATCATAAATAGTTTCACATGCTCAATTTTACAACAGGTAGAAATAAGCATTTATTATTGTCAACAAATAATTATATTTATGCCACAATAAGATTAAAAACAATTAAAATTATCAAATAAAAATTATTGATTAATCTTGTGGTTAAACATATGAAAAAATAGAATAAAAATGGAGAAAATGATTAAAAAATGGTCCAAAAAAGACCTTGCACATGCCCCCATGGGCCATTGTATACAATTTTTTAATTTTAATTTTTTAAACACTGTATGGGTTGTTCCTAACCTTTAGTCGGGTTGCTCGGTCGACTTGCGGGTGCGTGAGTCTGACTCACTTGTAACTTCCTCTCTGATCTTCGGTTTCTAACGATTTTTTAGGGGGTTTTTTTTTTCATTTTTCATGTTCTATAGATTTCCTATATCTATTTTACCCAAAAGTGCTCCAAAATCTGAAAGTCTCTAACCCATTTCTGCCATTAACAAAAAAACTCCAAAATTTTTCAAAAATCTCACCTAAAATTGTGATTCATTTGTTAAAAACAAAGGTAAAAGACAGCAACAACAACCAACAACGGTTTCTACATCTTCAATGCATCATTTTGAAGTCATTTATTTGGAAAAAAACGAGTTTATACTCAAATACAAGCCCTAAAATCAAATGACCAAGAAATTATGATATTAATTGTTATTCATAAATGCAATCATCAATAATCACAAAGCCAAGATTTATATTTTATTTAGAGCATTAACTACACAATAAGATTAACATACCTCCAATGTTTGACATGTAGTCTTAGTGCTCTATCTCCATTTTGGACACCACAACCTATCAATATCAACAAATCTTGTGCAAGAAACGAAGCTTATGGTAGATGACTCTATTTTCTCTACACAACTACTACTGCCTTGTTCCATAATCTCACTGTAAGTTATTTTTTATAACATTTTCTACTCTAAGGGATAGAAAAGGATAATTTTGTCATTTCAAGGATGTGTTGAACTATAGTTTAATGGGTCAACATATAATTATTAGGTTACTACCATATACCTCAAATGCAATTAGTAAATTATTAACCATCTCATTATAATTATTCAATATACATTAGATAATTCAATTAATGGTTGTGAATATGAAATTAATGTTGTGATTATATTAGTCCATATATTTCTAAGAGATTTACCCTTCTCACTCATCAAGAAGAGTTAGTCCAATATGTCTCATTTTGCAGGGTCCTCAATTGTGCCACTTGACATTCTTGAGCTCTTATGATGTCCGAATCTAGTAACCACTATTCTCAAGTAATTTACAAGCATTCCTTGCCTGCCAGCTTTGTTACTGAAACTATAACTTGGACACTCTCAAGTCCTGGACAAGGGTCGCCTGGGGTAAGAGGAGTTGTGCTCTTGTTCTTGTGAGAATCTTTTGATTCAAGTAATATGATTGAGTTCTTCAATTTTGAAGAGAAATGTTCTAAGAGCGGAAGAGAAATGTTTTGACACTAAATTAAAAAAATTTAAAAATTTAGACACTTTTAAATAACTTTTTATCATTCTTTGATTTTGAAATTGGCAAAGTTGTTTCTTTGTGATTAGAAGATCACAAATTTGAGCCACAAAAACAATCTTTTTGTAAAAGTATATAAAAAAAATGCGTATATTGATAATTTTCTTTTGATCCTTGCAAAATATAGAGTCTTGTGTACTGAAATATATTAACTTTTTTGACCTTTTTTTTATTTTAAAACTAAGCATGTCAACTATTTTATTTTACCAAATTCTATGTTAATTAGATTAGTCAACATTTATATGTTTCATGCAACAACAAGATGTTATTTATAACAAGTATTTTTGTTGGTACGTTAATTGGTCACATTTTATTCATAAAATGGCTCGGATTACACACACGAATACATTTGTTTACAACGACAATGTTATAAAAGTAGAATTCAAAGTCGATTTGTTTTATATATTTTCTGCTCATTGTTTCTTCCTTGGGCTTCCTCCTCTCTTCTTTTGTTTTTTTTTGTTCACCTCTCTTCGTTTCGATCACCAAAAATAACAGCTTATACATGAGATCCATGCAACGAGTGAGGCGATAATAGGTTTTGGGGTTATTTGGGGTGCAAATGGCTTTAGAATTTGGGTGCGAAGATGAAACACGTTGTAATGCACAGAACAGATGGTATAGCTTAGGGATGGCAACTAGACTTAACACTTGTTTGGTTCAACTTTTGGAAACTCAAAAATTACTTTTATCTACAGCAAAAATTATTTAAAAAAAAAGTAAGTATTTAACTGTAAACATTAAAAGTAATTTTAAAGTAGGAATAGTTTTTTTAAAAGCTCAAATAAAATTTTTTCAAAAATTGAACATCCTCTCTTCTCTTTGCTTATGCTCTGCGTCCAATCTTTTAATCCCTTCGTGCTCTTCTTTACGGCTCACTATACCCTCTTCCTTGCATAGCCAAATCTGCCAGAGATTGCGGGATCTAGAGGTAATTTTTCTCTCCATCGTTGCTTCCATTTTTTTTGATTCGTGTCTAGTTGATTGGTGGTTCCTTCCCTAATCTAATCTTTTGATTCGTGGTTCCTTCCCTATTCTATCAACTGTAAGGCTCTTTTTAGAATCCCGAACTCAACAAGGTGATGCAAGTGTTAGTTGATTTGTGCTTATTTAAACTGTATATGACAGTTTTCACTGCTGCGGGCGCTTTGCTGCTGATACTTATGCATGTCAAACTCTTTGTATGGATAGAAGTAATATTGGGCCAGTTTGTTTCTTTCTTGTTAGGGAGAATTAAAACGAGAAAAGGTTTGTTTTACTTGTGACTAACTTGTTATCATCAACACAAGCATTTTAAGTGTTGAAGTCTAAGGGTTTTGTTGTATATATATCATTCTAGTCTTGAAGGAAGCCTTTATATAGGTGGGCAGATGTACAAGCCTTTAAGCTAAGTGAATCTCTGAATACGTTATTGGGGGTTGAATTACCAGCATACAAGCTTTAATCACAGTTACAACTGGATAACTTACGGAGAAGTAGGAAGTGCACGTATGGCAATTGGTTCTGGCCTCAGATCTTATGGAATAACGAAGGTGAGTTAGGTGAAGGACACTATATTCTCAAATGTTAACTTCATTTAAAGTTGTTAGTG
>JANZLX010000009.1:23114818-23127389 GCA_025531955.1 Erythroxylum orinocense
TATCATTTCTTGCTTGTAGTTTCTAATTTACTAGCTGAGAAAACTTTTAACAGATAAAGAATTTCGATAATGTGGTGACTACACATGTTCCAGATTTATAAGTATGAAAGTCTGGGTTCACACAATAGGCTCCCTACATAATGAGTTTGGATGTTTGTTCTTAAAGTGATATTTCCACTTTATTTTTTCTTTATGGGGTTTCAGACATGGAAGCCTGCAGGCTAATGTATGATGAGCTACTATTCTTCTAGTTCATGAAACTTTAATCCTGTAGTGTGAACCAGACATTATAGCTATCTTGTCATTTTCTCCCAAAAAAAAATTCCACTTTTTAGAAAATTTGGGGTATTTCTTTGGAGCCAACAGTTTAAGATTTATAGAATAAATTTCACAAAATGCTGGTCTTCTAAGAGGGAAGAAAGAAATATTTAATCATGCACATTCTTTTTTAAGATACATAGTCGAAAGAACATTTGGTGTTTAGAAAAATAGGTGGAAAATTTTACGTCAAATAACCAGTTTTCTTTTTTCAAAGCAAGTTAAAATTGTAATTGTTTCAATGGTTATCCATAATTTTATAAGATTAAATGCTCAAAAGCATGAAAAGTTTCCTCCCTATGGTAAAGATGATGAATTACTTTTTACAAATAAAGAAATCAATGAAAATGAAGACATTGAAGAAAATCATTTAAATGAGTCATAAAATAACGAGATGAATGATGTGATGGAACGTATTGCAAATCTTCTTGTATTACAATAAAATCCATAATTTATTATGTATTTAATTATTTACTCAACTTGAATATTTAGTTTGGAGTTATAATATTATTTAGTTTTTTATATGTTTTAATATTTATTTTTCGTATTAGTTTTATTTCCTATAAGAAAATGAGACATCTCTTTAAATAATTTCCTACAAGATGATTATCTAAAATTTCTGCAAGATGATTATCAAATGTAAATATAATATAATGTGTTTTGCATATTGTTTAATATACTTTAAATATTATTTATATGTATAAATGATTTTTATTACAAAATAAAATATAGTTAAAATTAATAAAAGTGTTTTTATTTTTATGTTGTCAAACAATCTTCTGTATGAAGCTCTTTTAAAAAAGCTGTTTTTTTAATTGACAGTCAAATAATCAACTGGCTTTTTAGAAAAGCTCTACTGACAAAAGCTCTACTGATATAAGTTTATCCAAACAGGCACTTAGGCTTGTGCCTGGCTGGGTTGACCTAGCCTAGGCCAATTTTTCTTTGAAAAAAGTCGAGTTTAATTTAAAATTTAATTTTTATAAATAAAATAATGTCGTTTTTATTTAAAATAAAATTATTTATTTTGTATTTTTAACTAGATTTGATAAAGTTGAACTCAAAGTAGGGCCTTTTTGCCTCGGCCGAATAGTTTGAACTTAATCGAGCTTTAAATTGAACTTAAGTTCTGACTTAACCCAACCTGACATGATTCAATTTATTATTGTTACTAGGTGACGAAAGATTGACTTTTCACCCTAAAATCATGTTATATTTTAGTTTCATTGACTTGGCATGAGACACCTTTCCAACACTAATGGTTGAATGTCGAAACAAGGAAATAACGTTTATTTTTTATTGTTATAATTTAATCTCATAATTATTTTAAAACGATACCGTTCTAATTTATAACTATCAAAAAATTTAATATTAATTCAATTAATTACATTTCCGGCATAATTCAAACTCTAAACTCCAAATTTGTTCGGATTTCGTGCTGGGTCCGACCCGTCTAACTGTCATTCTCAGCGGGGGTGATTCCCTCAGTCCCAGCGGTCAGGCGCACGTTAGCATTGCAGACCGTTGAAACAGTCAAAGTCTGCCGTTTATATAATGACCCGCGCCCATTTTGACGCCAAACCTTCTCTCTCTCTAGAAGAAATGAAAAGGCCAGAGTCAGCGCCTCCTGCGCCCGACCGCCAAACACCCTCCTCGCCGACCTCCTCCGTCGACAAGATGCGGAACCTCGTACCAGCAGCCGCGAGATTGGTAGCTGGACTCTTTGTTGGGTGCTTCACGCGTCGTGAGACCGACAACTCCAAGAGTTACGATCACTCTGTGGAGTTTAAACCTTACTCTGGTATAATACTCCACTTCCTTGGATGGTCAGTACTTACTGTTCTATTGAGCTTTCGAAAAGAAAATGGCCACTCCGACGGTTGTAGGCATGTGTTTAACTTCTTGTTCGATTTTGAGAATGTTGGTAGTTAGTTGATGATAGTATTTCTTACATGCAAGCATGTTTACGTTCTTTTATAGTAGGAGGTTTGACAAATACCTAGTTTTCTGTGCTTAGCTTTTGGAATTTTTTATTACCCGTTTGAAACATCTGATCAATTTCTAATATTTGTAGACATTACCAGGGCTTTATGAACTAATTATTTGATGAATTTACAAGTCTTAGACTAATGACTTGGTGTCCTTTTGTTTCTATTAGTTGCCGGTAAACAGGGACGAGGAGGAGAGACAGGTACTATGAGGTTCACCATGGATGAAATCTATAAGGCCACTAAGAATTTCTCTGCTTCCTGCATAATTGGACAAGGTGGGTTTGGGACAGTCTACAAGGGCACACTCAAAGATGGTACTCTTATTGCAATCAAACGTGCGAATAAAAAGGTTTGTAAAGGTTAATTCGTTATTTGTTTTGCTGATCTTTGCTTGTCCAACAAAATGTGTGTTAATAAGGTTTCAGTCTCCACCAATGTTTTGGTCACATCTTCTTCGCAGAGCTTGGGTGATGATCATTCAGGTGTGGAGTTTCAGAGCGAGATACAAACACTAGCGCAGGTAGAGCATTTGAATCTGGTAAAGTTTTATGGCTATTTGGAGCATGGAGATGAAAGAGTTGTTGTTATTGAGTATGTACCAAATGGAACTCTTAGGGATCACTTGGACTGTAAGTTTCACTTTTACTTCTAATGACGTCCCCATCTGATCTCTGTCTCTCTTGTCTTCAGCTGAACTTTACAATGTTGTCTATTGATTGAGTTAAGAAGCACGTTAATGACAGGTAGAAGAGGCAGCATTCTTGGCTTTGCTCAGCGCCTGGATATTGCAATCGATGTGGCTCATGCGATCACTTACCTTCACATGTATACAGGTTCCTTCAGTTTGGAGCTAATGCTATTCTTGGCCTTTCAGAAACTGTTGTGAGAATCTAATGTAATAATAACTTGTTGCAGATCATCCAATCATTCACAGGGACATAAAGTCCTCAAACATTCTTATTGCAGAGAACTTTCGAGCCAAGGTAACTGACTTTGGTTTTGCAAGGCCAGGAGCTGATTGGGATTCAGGTGATACTCATGTGTCTACCCAAGTTAAAGGAACTGTAGGCTACGTGGACATAGAATACGTTAGAACCAATCAACTTACAGAGAAGAGCGATGTTTATTCATTTGGTGTCTTACTGGTTGAACTAGTAACAGGAAGACGCCCTATTGAACCAAAACGGGAATTCAAAGAGCGAATAACTCCCAAATGGGTACAATCTTCTTCTCTTCTTTGTTCATGAATTATACGTTCTTGTCCATAATGTGATTCCTAAACTCTTTCTGAATTCAGTCGAGTATCTTGCAACTGAATGTTACAAATAACAAAAACAATTTAGAAATGAAAAAGTTATATATGTGACTCCTAATAGATGCAACTTGCAGGCAGTTAGCAAGTTTATTGCTGGACAGACAACTTCAATATTGGACCCGAAGCTCGAACCAAGTGCAGCAAACACCTTGGCCTTGGAGAAGATTATCGAAGTGGCAGTAAAATGTATTGGTCCTAGCAGACGGAAGCGACCAAGAATGAAGGTTTGTGCAGAGATTCTCTGGGGAATTCGTAAAGAGTACAAAGAACTATTGGTTTAGATTTTTGAAGAGTGCTTCAGAGGAGAAGAATAAGGAATTTTGTAGAATTACTAAAACATGAAAGTTCATCTAACATCTCTGTTTCCTTTTCCCTTGTAACATCTCGAACACTTCTCCTGAGTGTGTGTGTAGATAATATGTGCAAATCATAATAGTAAACTGCTTAAATTTAATACACTTGTACAAGATATTTAGTTAGTGTAAGAAGGACTATCTAAATCTTCCATGTACACTTGCAGAAGGATTATATAAAAGAAAATAAACAAAAATTCCAAATGGTTAAAGGTGAGCAAACTTTATGCTCAAAAGAATTTGCAGCTTGCAGCAATTTTGTTGGTGCAGCTCATATCTCCCTATGATAAATGGTATTTGCGGAGACTTGACACAATTTAAGGCACGACCGTATCCACGAAAAGAGACAGCCTACTCAATTCATTGTTCATATCTTCATTATGTCTTGCTGCAGGATCTCAGAGCTTATTCTGGAAAATTTCTCCATCTCTCAGAGTCTCCTATTCTGTTCTTGAAAATGAATTCTGCTGCATCAGCTGATATTGTCCGTCTAAATGTCTTTCACTATCAGTATCTTCAGTCTCCATTCTGAAAAAAAAAGAAAGATGAATATATAGACACATGCCATAAACTGGAAACCATTATTACAAAAACTTTGTCAGATAGAGAAACATAGAGCGTAAAGGAGGAAATAAGTAAGTTCATAGGAGCTGTGCCAAATCCAGTAGCTTTCACTGGTCTCTAGATTCCTGCTTATTTAGAGGAAATAAGTAAGTTCGTAGGAGCTGTGCCAAATCCCAGAAGTACAAAACCCCATCTGAATCTTCCCAATATTTTCTTAACTAAATTGTTCGTCCAACTTTTCACAGTATCCCATCTGTAATAGGAAATGGACTTTGTTACTTTTCAGAACAGACTATGCAATGAACTACTGATTCAGTATACCTATGCCTCTGCAATTTTACAGCATCTAAATGTCGTATGTTTCTGCAGCAGGCATGCTCACTTGTTGGGAATACTTATACATAATTCCACTGAAGCCCGAAATGAACTAGAATTGGTGGAGAATTCTGTCAGTAATCCAACAAGAAGACCAAGTGCCCAAATTGCCATAACAAGAATAATATTAGGAGACCTGCAGCCATTGTCACGGTTAAACTCAAAGTCCCTTCTGAATTTACGAAATTCATATAACATGTTAAAGTTGGAACTTCCTAGTTGTGGCTATGGCCATAAGTGCCGCAAGGATCGCAACAGCTGTGTGAATGGTCCTTTTAGATGCTTCATTGATAGTAGCCAAGTACACAAAAGTTCTCACTACAGCCATGAGAGAGGACCAAAAATCCATGAACTGAAACAGTTGGTCAACAAATCAGAACGTTTCAAAACCAGTAAAGGAATAAAATGGACAAGATATAAGAATTAATCGATACAGCAAGACTATGCCAGAAAAATGCATAAGTTCTCATCTTAAAACATATCTGACATACAAAATCATTAAGATCAGAATCATACTTGCAAAACACCAAATGATAAGCACACCATGTGCCTACATCGCATGCATGATATAATCCACTTGAAATGCCACTAGATATGAAAAGCACCCAATCTGCATAAGCCTGCACAGAACCAAAAATACCTTAGAGAATGGTTACCAGCTGATGGCTTTAAATGTTCACGGATAAAACAAGTATAACTTGATCAAAAGCACCCATTCTGAATATGCCTGCACAGAACCAAAATACCTTAGAGAATGGTTACCAACTGATAGCTTTCAATGTTTACAGATAAAACAACTATAACTCGATCAAAATCTTCCTGTGATCAAAAGTTGGCATAATCTGAGGAATCTATTGTGTTACTGAAACAAAAATTACCATCACAGTTGGTTTTCTGCTAAAATTGTTCTATTATGGAACTAAAGGACCAAGAAAGGCAAGCACATTCAGCTTAGGTATCATCATCTTTAACTGCTGCAGTTAAGTATTCTGAAGAATTAGCAACTAAGCAAAGAATAGAATCAAGACATTCACCTTTTTCCGTAGAGACCAATAAGCTGGAAGGATAGCTGCAGCATTTGATGCAATGAGTGCAATTGATTGCCGTGCTCTACATCAAATTGCAGCTTTCTAATTAATCAAAGATCTCCTTTTTCAACTTTCAACTTCCGATTTTATTTGCAGATCACCTTTTGGTTTCATATCCTCAAGTACGATGATTCTAACAGGAAGCAAAATAAGTCCATGAATCATCTGGTTTGCCACCATACAAGGTGTGGTTCGACACGGGCTCCAGATGAAAATTGGCAGCATCCAAGGATACTTTCTCACCGACTGGAAGATAATAGGATTCAAAGGGTGAGTTGTCCTTCCAAAGCTTTGTCTGCAGATAACCAATAATGATTCACATCAGTGATATTTGTGTGTGGAAGAAATGGAGTGTGGAAAATAAGCTGTTTAAAAGCTTAGTCTTTGGCATGATGAGCATATCTATCAGAATCACAGAAAATAAGCCAAAGCTAGTTGAGATTTGAATCTTTAAAGCAAAATGAGAACTCATGTCCTCTGACAATGTTACCTGGAGCATGTATCTTAAAGAGGTACAATTCAGACCAGCTTTTCCAACTGGAGAATCGAGCATTTGCCACTTAATAGAATAGCAAACTCTAGTTTCAGCATTTTGAGTCCCCCGGGTTGTTGGTAAAACAGAAATGAACCAGCAACCAAGCTTTGGAGAGTGAAAGAACCAAAGGAGCTTTGTAGAGGTCACCGGAATAATCATGGAGTGCCCTCGAAGGCATAGCACTGTGCCACACAAAATACATCAAACTATAGCTGCTAGCATCAAAACTGCTATTTGAGGGTGGTGACTAAAACTAACATTTGTTGCAGCAATTGTTAATTGTTCTACTGTGTCAACCACTTCCATTGAATAGACACTTGGTTCATTTTCTTCATGGCAGAATGCTGCAGAAGTTTTGCAAGAACCGGAGTTTCATTTATTTGGAGATTAGCATTGGGTGTGTTATCTGCAAGATTGTTGCTATCAGATTGAGAACATGAAAGTGGGTATATTGTCAGGTTGCAATACTGGCCCCAAAAAGTGGAGGTTGTAAATCCTTCCACACCAATGTTAGCACTAAACGAGTATGCTGGACTGCAGACAATCTGCAGTTTCACACTAATTAATACCATGGAAGAACTGCCATGTTCATGAGCAACATCTAAGGAAAAACTGTTTACTGAAGAGAGGAAAGAAAGCAAGGGTAGATTATCAAGTATTTGCTCATGTATCAAAAACCAAGACTATTAGTTTTCCATATGTCAGCCTTAACCAAGGATTTCAGAAATTCCCAAAATCTGCCTAAATTCTAAGCATAATTACACAGGAAACTTCTTTATATCCACCTTTACCGTAATTGGAAACAAAAAGATGGTCTTCATTCTCATCGAGAACAACAGTCAAATATCAACTTTAGCGTGCAAATAATCCATTATTGTACACCTTCGATTCAACATTCTTCAAATCAGGAATCGTTTCTACTTAAAAACAATAGTTGTGTGTCTACATCACTAAAAAAGGACACTCAATTAGAAGTCTGAAATAAACATACCATCTTTGATTGCTTCTCGTTGGTCCAATGCCATTGAAAAGATACAGATACCAAACTCCTGGAGGTATCTGAACAAGGGTTAATTTCAAATCTGCTAATTCTTGCTGAAACATTGATGCCAAACCTGTTCATTTGTTAAATTCAAGGTGATATTTCTCTTCATTGGATAGCACTGAACATTCTCAGGATCTTGAATTTCCAGAACCGATCCATTCGAAAAGGGATCGAATGCTGTAAAAACAGGGATGCTAGAAATAAAACCATGCTGCAGAGCATAACTGAACAACATTCTCATTTGGCACAGAAAAAAAAACTGCACCTTTAAGACAAAAGAAAGAAAAATTGCACACGAAGAACACGTTTTGGAGTTCCAGGCTCTATAATATCAGGTTAACCAATACGCAATAAAGATTCAATTCTCTTATTTATGTGAAGTATTATCACCAAATATACTCTCATATCAATTCTCTTCCTGTCTGTTGTACCTAACTGTATAAGATAACTGTTTAAGACTTCCGGTATAGGAGGGCTGCCATATCTGAAGCAGATAACTCGTAGCTGGCTTTTGGGAATGATATACTCTTCCAATCCTGTCAAAATCTGAGCATCAGCTTCCTTAAAAGCAAGGCAGGCAATAACTGAACTAATGATTCAATGGATAGACATAATTCGTCATCGAAGCAGAATCTCAATCTTCAATTCAACATAATCAAAGGTACTATAACAAAAAACAAAACAAGAACTCAGAGATTATGCAGTGTACACCTAACATAAACATTGTCAAACTAATACTCACAAATTCCAGATCCGACTCTATTGCTACATTCACCCAAGAGAACCACAGAGGTAAATCAACTGAAAAACACACCGAAAAGGGTCCAGGAAAAACGATGGTAAAGAGCCATACCACCGTTAATAAAGCAAGAAATTATCGAGTGATTATCGAAATTTAGAGCTGGAAATCTCGGGCTTTACTCAAAAGATTGAATCAATGAGATGGGAGTGAGAGCGTCCATTTCATTGGCTTTTAGACACACCTCTAATATAACTCAAATCAAAAGGCCTGACCTCCGTCTGGGGATATCTAAAGCTCGAAACAGTGAAAGTGTTCGACTGTATCAGTTCATAAGCTGAATAGGACTGAACAAACAGACACAAAAAGAGCACTAAACGACCAGCAATCCTATAACAAGAGGTCCCGAGAATCGCATTCCGGGCCATGTGCTTTGAGGTGATCATATTATCCAAACTGGTACAGAAAAAGTTGTCGATTAAGAGAGACCAAAAGGGTAAACATAAGCAATCAGTTCTTTCTTTTCGTGTTAAATAAGGGACAATCACAAAAGGTCATTAATTATGGCATAAAAAGCTCTGATTCTGTTTCTGTGACCACCCTTTGACTTGTGTAATCGTCCAATCAGGTCATTTGGATTGCATTCCCACTTACAGACGAAACTAACGCATCTCAGAACTGTTGATGTATGCCCAAAAATCCAAATGACGTTATATCTTAAACTCCAAGTTTTAGGAAGGGATAATGATAAACATAGGAACACCAACCACTTCTTCGTCATTGCATTATCAGATTAGCAGGAAACATCTGATTCTGTTCATCGAAAGTGCTCTGTTTACATCGAAAACAGGGCTTTGTAGGACAAATGTTTGTTAGGAAAACAAAGTGAGGGAATGTGGCAATTAAAAATTGGGACTTTCCCGTTAGAAATACATAAAATAGAATAAAGTTGGAAAAAGAAACAAGAAAAATATTGACGGGCACTTGTATTTCTTCCAAGTGTCTGAGTCGTCACTAAGGACAAAAGCCCGACACAACAAACGGAGGAATATAGTTAAAGATACCTCTCTAATCCGTACGATGACCAGAAAATCTACCTCTAAACACGTGGAAGCAAATCAAAACTGTGAACAAGAAGGCTGTGTGTGGAGGCAGAAGCACCAGATACCAAGTCCCATAGCTCTCCTTGGAAAGGCGCAAGGCACGGCTGTCTCTGTCTAGAAGAAGCCGTCCTGTATCATGCTCTGTATCTATGATCTAAACCAAAACAAACCAGAAAACCTGTTAAAACGATAGAGAACGAGTTACATCTTCAGGTTTCTGTTTGGTTTGTTCAGAGAAAGGGAAGAGAGATGACGGTGATCGATTTGATAACGAGAGCGGATGCCATTTGCAAAAAGTACGACAAGTACGACGTCGATAAGCAGAAGGAACTCAACGTCTCCGGCGACGATGCTTTTGCCCGCCTCTACGCCACCTTCGAAGCCAACCTTGAGACGGCCGTTCAAGTAACTTGCTCTCTTTCTCTTGAAACTATTTTTTCAAAAGGGTTTCAATCACTCGAAAGCTTAGCTTTCTATAAAATGGAATCTTTTGCTGTCTTTATTCTTCAGAAATCGGAATCGGCAGCGAAAGAGACGAAAAGGGCTACCGTGGTTGCTTTGAACGCAGAGATTCGAAGAATAAAGGGCCGATTACTGGAGGAACTCCCGAAGTTGCAGAGACTAGCTCTTAAGAAGGTCTGTTTTCTTCCTCTTTCTTTCTTTCTTTCTTCTTGATCTAAAGGTCTCTTCTTTTTCATGATCAGGTCAAAGGGTTATCTAAAGAAGAGCTCGGGGCTCGAACTGAACTAGTATATGCTTTAAAAGACAGGATTGAAGCAATACCTGATGGCAGTACAAGTGCAGCTTCACAACCTGGTGCTTCTGGTTCAGGGCCTTCTGCTTCCTCATATACAGGAATCAAATTTGATTCTACTTACGGTAAATTGATCATTCTGCTCCATTGTTGACTCTTTATCATCGGTTCTTTGCCTGGTTTTATGTGGATATTGTTCTGATTATCAGAATTTTTTTCAAATTTTCTGTCCAACTTCTGACAGAAAGCAGTTTCGATAACGACTACTTTAAACAAACTGATGAGACAGATCGGTTTAGGCAGGAATACGAAATGCGTAGAATCAAACAGGCAAGTAGTAGTGTGTTCTTGAAATTACAGCGAAATAGTAGATTGTGCTCTGAATATTTCAATAACGGTCAAACCAATCATGGAAAAGTTCAATAAGATCTCCTAATTTTGAAGGCTCAGATTAGTTCAGATAAACCTGATTCAGAACATACTGACATGGGACAATATTTCTTGTTTGTACTTGCAACAAAATTTCTTGTTGCAAGTACAAATTTGAGACTTGTTTCTCTGTTCTTTTGCAAGTTTATAGTTAATGTTGTCCTTTTCACAAGCAGCAGAATTCGTTCGTTTGAATCTAACGGAAGTGACAACGTTGGACATGTGTATGCTTCTTATGTAGGATGAAGGTTTAGATACTATAGCAGAAGGATTGGACACGCTGAAAAACATGGCTCACGACATGAATGAGGTCTGAAAGACATGTTTTTCCGTCTTCTTCTTCTTCTTCTTCATGATAACATTTAGTGATCCATTCACTTGCAGGAATTAGATAGGCAAGAGCCTCTGATGGATGAAATGGATGACAAGGTAATAATCATATCCGTAGCTTTATTTCCATCACATTACAGCTCTAAATGGACAGAATGGCATCCAATTTATCTTACCTACCTACCCTTTTGGATACTCTGTCATTTGCTTAAGCGATTATGTCCTGTGTTTAGGTTGACAGAGCAACTTCGGACCTAAAAAATACTAATGTCAGACTCAAGGATACAGTAAACCAGGTAATTAATTTCCATTTTTCTTGTGAAAACTCTGATTATATAATCAATCTCCACCTCTTCTCTTGTCCTTTACTGTCGTTTGTTTGTGATTGGACTCTGTTTCAGCTGAGGTCCAGTCGAAACTTCTGCATTGATATCACCCTGTTGATCATAGTTCTTGGCATTGCTGCGTATCTATACAAGTAAGTTTCCACAAGTTTGTATTAATTCATAATCTTTTTAATTTGATCTAGTCCTCAAGACTATCTTCAGATTTCTCATAAAGGGTTGTTAGCTTAACATGATTTGCTGACCCACTGATTATTTGAATCGAGTTCGAGCTTATACTTTAGTTTGTCGATTGATTATTATCGATTTGTTTTGCCTCCTGCTGTCTTGTAGTGTGTTGAAGTAGAGGAGAGACGTTTTCCAGCAATAATACTCGACCAGAGTTTCACTGATACGCGAGCTCTAGAAAGGTTCAGTAATACGCAATTTTACTCCTATCTGTTAGAGCATCTTTGTCCCGAGGTGTTCATCACTTCCTCAAGACTCCTAGTTGTCTGGGATGAGCAAGCTCTCTGTAATTTTTCAATTTCTGTAGCCATTTGTGCTTTAGTGTGACTTGAATGCTGTATTATGTGATTCCTAATGCTGTTGACTTGATGTATGAAGAAAGTTTTTTTTTTTTTTTGAACTGAAGAACTATTAGAGGTTATAATTAATTAATTTTTTATTTGAATGAAGACAAATTGAAGATAATGTAAATTACGTGCCACACAAGTACTTGAAAAAGAAATAAAATAAAAACAAAATAAAAAGATAAATCGACGATTCAACACTTTCGTCTTTATCAAACTTACACTCTCTTTGGAATGCAAGGAATTGAATTCAATTCACTTGTTTGGAACACTATTTGTACGATCTACGATGTATCCCCTTATCGCTGGCTACCAATGTTCTTAAATTTGGACCGGTCATCGAATCGGTAGTTTTACTGATCACCGGTTCGACCGGTAATTGTGACGTAATAATTATGCAATAATTATATTTAATTATATATAATATTAAAAAAAATTTAAAAAAATTTAAAAAGAATTGCCGGACCGGTCTGACCGGTCAATTGATCGGTTCAGATTAGGGATGACAATGGATTTTCAACCCGATCCATATCCGCACTACCCGAACCAATGGATTTGGATATGGGTAGTAAATCGTAAAAATCGATGGATATGGTTTGAGTCATAAAAAATGGATATGGATATGGGTAGAGTAAAACTCGAACCATGGATACCCATATTCTACCCGTTTTTTATTAACTCTATTTTTTCTATTTTTCCTTGAATATTTATGGTTA
>JANZLX010000009.1:23184280-23197093 GCA_025531955.1 Erythroxylum orinocense
CACCGCACACACTAAGATGTTTTTAACAAGGTTTTAAGCAATGGAGTTCATTGATTAAAACCTTGGACTTAAAGAGTTCTTTAAGGTTCTGAGGCATAAGTGCACTCAATGGGGTCTTGAGAAATGGTTATACAAGACCCTGGACTTAAAGAGCGCCCTTTAATATTTACCATTCAAACTTAGTGATTTCTAATCCATCAAACTAAGACATGCTCAACGGGATCTTGAGCAATGGAGTTCATTGATTAAGATCCCAGACTTAAAGAGTCCTTTAAGGTTCTGAGGCTGAAAAGCGCTCAATGGGGTCTAGAGGAATGGAATCAAGAGTGACAGGATTCCATTAATCAAAACCCTGGACTTGAAGAGAGCCCTTTAAGGTTTATCATTTAAACTTAGTTTTGAACTATGATAGCCAAAACTCATTTTCAAGAGGATTTTATCTTTTGTTTTATTATTTTCTTTTTCTATTTCCAAAAACCCCAAAACACTTTTTACATGCTTTTCTGCATTGCATTTTAGTTCATTAATATTTTCATAATCAAAACCCCCTTCTTTTCCTTGCTAATTTCACTTGCACTTTATGACATATAGGCTAGTTTGAGTCCATTTCATTAGGTTTCGAGAAGAGAGACGACCCGAGGTTGCATCCTATACTGCAATCCTTGGTATAAATTATTTTGACCAATTTCCAAAGGTCGATTCTAGAATCGAACGACGAGCCGCGATCAGTGACTGCAAGAGGAGAAAAGGAAGGCCAAACAAAAACTGGAGGGAAGTGATCAAGAAGGATATGACAAAGTTGGCGCTTACCGAGGAATTAGCCAGAAATAGAAAATTCTGGCATAGTAGGATACGGGTAAAGGATATCTTTTAAAATGCACCAAAACAGTCATGGTAGTTATTGGGAGTTGTTTACTGTAAAGCTCTGAAGACGTATCTACCGCTTAGGAAGTCTAACCCTAGTGTCCAATTTGTATTTTCTAGCTACAAATCGTAGACAAGTCTTTCTCTCCTACAACTTGGCTTTTCAGCTCTGATGTATGGGGAAAGATCCTTCGAGGCCATCCGATATATTTGGATTGTTCATACTCACATGGCTACTGAGCAAGGATCCCTAACACAACTCGAGACATGAAGAGTCGTACTTTGTAGCTCATCAGGTATTAGCAGATTTTGGCACCATATCAGGTATTTTATTTATTTATTTATTTATAGTTTTATTTATTTACTCTTTTTAACCTGCATCACCTTTTTTCATGTCCACATTTGCATATGGGTCTACCAGAAATAACCTCTCTACTCTATAGGGGTAAGGCTGTGTACTATCAGACCTTCTCAGACCCCACAGTAGCGTGGTATTCAAACTGGGTGTGATGATGATGATAACTAGCTAACTAAAATTAACAAGAATTCAAAATAAATCAACTAAATATAAAAGTAAGAAATTCAAGAATACTTACATTCGATTCCAGAGAAAAATCTCATCTAATTATAACATTGATCATTGGTCTAAGCAAAGTTATTGTCACTATTCAAGTAGTTAGTTTGAAACATATTAGTAGTTATAATAAGTCTAAATTTTCCTAAATTAAATTATTCAAACCCAACATCCAAACAAACACTTACCGTTAATTGACTAGGTATGATAACATTCCATATCAATTAAATAATAAACATAAGCTTAGTAAGAAAGACTAAACTCTAATTAAATAATTGAGATAAATACAATTATTCAGATTAGTTTTTTTGTTTATCATAAGTTAAATATGCAAGTTCATAAATAACATATTTGTTACCAATCCTTCATGACAATTACGAATCATTGAATTCATGGATAACTATAGAACAATCAATATCAAATTAATTTGTCAAATCAATCAATATCAATTATTCATCAAATATAAGACCTCAAAATAAGAAATATGTGAAGTAAAACATGAATAAAATTTACAACAAAATCTCACAAAATTATAACCAATGTTTTAAAAATCAGACCAGACATTGAACCGGTCAAAGGAAAGGTTTAAGATTTAAAGGTTAACCGGTATTAAATCGCTATAAAACCGGCATATAATAAATATAAAATATAAAATATAAGAGTAAGTAAAAAGAAATTATTTTATTGAAATAAAAATACGTCAATTTCTATTATTATATATGTACTCATAATAAATCAGATTTAATAATTCAAACTAAATTTGAGTCTAATATAAAACTTAAAAATAATAATAATAAAAATATTTATAAAGGAGGTTATGTCTCATTATTCTTAAAATTTTCAAATTTTCCAATTCTATTTAAAGACTTGTAAGTTACGCTTTCATCCTAAGTATTTACATTAAATTTTTCTACTACACTCAAATAATTTTTATTTTTTAGAACAATCCCTTTTTTAGATTTCACTTAAAAATATAGTGTTAAAATATATGTGACATAAATATTATATATAAATTAATCAAATGTTACTTATATGATGATCTAACTCAATTTTAAAATTTATATCGAACTAACTAAATTTGATAAAAATTAATAATTTATTACAATTATTTTAAATTATTAATTAATTAATTAATTCAAATTTAAGAATTTAATTAGATTATCATTTTAATTATATTTTATTAGTCTATTAATATTTATATGGTGTGTAATTGAATTTTTCAATATTTTGTAACTAAAATTTAAGAAAATTTATCTTTTAATTAAAAATAAAAAATTTTCTCAAGAGAACATAAGTAAATGTAAAAAGGAAAAGGAAAAGGAAAAGGAAAACATCATAAGGATGGTATAAAAATACAAAAACTAACTTGTAACTATTGCTTATGGATGCAATGTGAAGCTACATCCTTGAAGATTACTTGGATTTTGGGTTCTTTCTTTTTATTCCGAGATTTAGTTATTCTTCTTTCTTTTTGTTTTGAGATTTAGTTAACATCAATCCTCATTTTTTTAGAGATGGAGTGTCGTTGAAGATGGTGATGAAAGCCGAGTTATTGTGATTATTATTCTTACTCAATTCTTTCATGGTCTATTAGAGTGAAGATTGCATTTGGTACTTCAAGAAATCTCTCAACCTATTTCGAGTTTTGTTATAATTTTTGGTGCCAAACTTAGCTATCCATTTGCTCAATCTTGGTTCCAAATTATTTTTCACTGTGATGGGTTGATTTCTCAAGTGTTAATAGAACAAAAATCTCATCTTTCTATATTGATTTGTTGTTTGGGTGTAAGAGAAAGAAGATACATCTGATTAACGGTTTAGAGAAAACCGACCGATTTATTATTTAATCTAGAAATTGAACCAGAAATCAATCTGGTTTGTGATTAACCTAGTTGAACTGGCCGATTCAGTCTAGTTTTTATATCATTGGTTATAACTAGAATTTTGAATCCCCTTAAATCAAAATCTTTGAATTTAGTCACACATGACTTTTGTTCCAACACCAATAATAAAAGAAAGATGAAAGATTGAGAGAAAACTAAGGTGCAAACGGGAAAAAAAAAAGAAAGAAAGAAAGTAGTCTTTTGCTTTCCTTTTTTTAAAACCTAGTTAAATCTTATCTCGTAAAGATTCATATCTAAAACAAATCCAAATTCCTATATAATAAAGATGTAAAGAAGTTTAAATTTCAACTAATATAACATTATGTATGATCTCACCTTATCCATTATCCACTTTTCATAATATTTACAATTTTTCATCAATAATGTTCGCAATTTTCACTTTCTATCTCCTAAAACAAAACAAACATTAATTTTCATATTTAAACAACAAAATATATCCAAAACAAAAGAAATAATTCCAATTAATATATCAAAATAACATCTCCGGATTGTTTTTGGCAGAAAAAAGAATTGAGTCGTGTTGTTCCTACTCCCAACTTTTGGTAATTACAACATGTCCATATTCCTCACTTTAGTTAAAATGTAAGTAAAAGAAAATTTCTTGACTATGATTTAGATGGTGATTTATAGATAGTATGCTAACAATCTCAATAACATCAGTTTCAATAGTAGTCACAAACAACCATCTTTAAATGATATTTTTTGTATATTCACAAAGTTAAAAGTATAGTTTTAAAATTGTTTGTTTTAGTATACAAAAATTAAAAGTTTTCAATTAAATGTTTTAATTTTTACAAATTAGACAATTCAATTTAAAATATTTTCTTCGTAATCATCTTATTAATGCAATTAATGAAACATCACAAAAATTGACATTCAAAAAGGTTACGTGACTTTTCTTTTTCATTAATATAGTTTTTATGTTGTGACAAACACATTAGTGAATATGTATTTGAAATGCAATAACAAAAAAAGAGCTCTCTTACTTGCATGCCATTTTTTTTATAAGAAGGAAATAGTCGAAACAGGTTACAAAATGAGTCAAGAGAAACAGATTCCCAACATATCTTCTACAAGGAGAAAATGGCACCCAATGAGTGGGGCTTCGAGATAAGTGATCCCTAGATCAAAGTGTGTGGCGTAATTTCCTAACCAGTCAGCGCATCTGTTACTCTCTCGATATATATCGATATACAACAGACCAATTTCGGGTAAGTAGCTGATGGACTTGCATGCTCTTTTTTCCACCGACTATCAACTAAAAAATAGGATTGATCCCTCCACTCTAAACTATAAAAATCAAAATCTCCGAGCCATTCTCAAGACAATCAAACAACATTCTGCTCGGTTTTGCACAGAATCTTCAGATTTGACTTGGGAGTGTGCTATCGCTTTCATACCCAATGAGGTAGCTGCAAGCTCTCCAAATATCAGTCTTTAAAGACAGTAGGTTAGGCATATCAATAAAAATGTTAATGGAAATAAGCTTTTTAATTATTTCATTTTAAAAATTTTGAACAATTAACTAAAAAATTAAAAAGTTAAACACTAAAATTAAAAAATAAAAGACTGTTTAATTTCACTTATGTTTTTTATTGTGATTTTTAATTTTTATTTCCTATTTTTAAAATGTAATAATATTTTAATTACTGATAATAATTGAACATTAGATAAAACTTAAAAGATAAATTAATTTTATGAATAAATGAATTAAATAATTCGTATTGTTAATTAATAGTAAATAATTAAATAATATATGTGTAATTCATGATAAATCAGATTATGACCCAAAAAAAGGAATAGAAAACAAAAACCAAAATTTACATAAGATATGAGAATTGAAAGAAAATAAAAATAACAACGAAAACTAAAAATTCAATCATATTTAATCATCAAAAACTAAAGTAAAAACAAGGAGGTCATAGAATTTTATAATTTATTATCCTTTTTTATTTTCTTTGTGAACGGAAGTTAACAAGAATTAAGTTTTCTTGGTATTCTTTTTAATTATTAAATATACTAGATTGTTTTTGTTTTTGTTTAATTTTAAAATTTATTCCTTAACTTTTAAAATTTATTGATTTCTCTCTTATCCAAGTATCAGTATGGAAAAATATCACACTTGATTATTAAAAGGATCAAATACCTTATATAGTTAATGATCTCATTTTTTATATATATTTTAAACAGAGGAACTTGCAGCCGCTATCCATTTTTTTTTTGGTAAATCAGAAAACTTTATACGAAAATGAATAGGTTATATACACAGCTAGAGATTACCCAGGATCTCTTGCTAACAGAAGTACTACAAAGAATAAAAATCATAGGAACACCACAAAGTAGGAAAAGCAAAACCACACCCTCAAAACTCGCAACAAAGCCCAATGCCCTACTACAGAAAATCCCCAATTCCCAGGATAATGTAATAGCCTGCAAATCACGTCAATTGGATACTTTGTACTAAACAAACCCTACATGACAGTAGTGACGGAGCCAAGAATTTAAGATAGGGGGGCCCAAAATTTAATTTTTTTAAATTTTAGGGGGCCCAGTGCACCACTGACCCTTAAATAACTCTATCTTTTTATATATATATATATATATATTAAAAATAATTTTTTTAAAAAAACTTGGGGGGCCCAGTGACCCCCCAAGTTTGTATTTCCCTCCGTCACTGCACGACAGGCTTAATCGAGAGAGCATAAGTAGCGAGATTTAAATAGAGAATCTTTTGGAGTTATTAGGTGTTAATGTGATTTTAAAAATGAATTTCTAAAAGTGTTATTTTCGCTTTAACATTTTACAAAATGTCTAAATAAATACTGTTATCAATTTTAGGATGCGATAAGTATTATACGATGTGTATTATTTTAGTAATATTATGATGCATAGTAGTACTATAGATAATGCTAGAGATTTATTTAGGTTTTTGTAAAACTTTGAGTAACAAATTACATTTTTAGCTGTACTTTTTATAAGAAATACGTAATAACAGTAATTGCAGTCTTCTTTAATTTATAATAAAATATACAAAAATTTGATAAGTTTAAAAATTAAAGTAATAAAGTAAAAAATATTAAATGATAAAAATATATCTTTAAAAAAATAGTTACATGGTTAGTGATAAGTGAATATAAGTGGTCAACAACAACAATAATATCTTAGTAAAATTCCCGCTTAATCTAAGGCATGGAGAAGTTAAAAAATACACAGTTTCAACTATAATTAATAGAGAGGCTATTTTTGATAGATTCACATGAAAAAGTATAAATTATTATTATTTATTATTAAAAATGTACAAATAGAAATATAAAAATAAGTAATAAAATAAATATAGAACGATATAACAAAAAAATAAAAGCTAAAATAAGTAAATAAATAAACAAATAAGAAAGAAGATAAATAAATAAATGAAACATTCAAGTCATTACAAGATACTGTTTAGACCAAAGAAATGTTTAGATTAAATAATTAAGAGTTAAGTATTATTATTAAAGTTCAGGTTAAATACAAGAAATAAGATTTGAAAGAAAATGTTTAAAAAACTTATAAAAAAGTAAAGGATCTTTCTATGTGAGATCCATACCCTAGTACACCATAGTTTTCTATTCAGGGCCACATCCTCATAAGTCAACAGAGCCAATTAATTTTTTATCACCTCTCTTTAGTTCTTCATAGATTTTCCTTTTTTTCCTTAGGCAGTTCTTAAATACAATCTTCTCGCTAAAGCCTCAGGAGGTCTCTTTTTAATATTTTCAAACCACTTAAGCCTTGTCTCTCTTAATTTTTCATTAATATTAGTTATTTTTAATTTGTCTCTTATTATCATGTTTTAGACTTTATCTCTTTTAGTAAGATTACGTATTCAACAAAATATTATTAATATAAAATAAAGGCATAAATTTTAAAATAAATTTTTATTTAGCAGTGATTTTCACTAAAAACTATCAATTATTGTCTACATAATTTATCCATTCAAAATTTATTTATAAGTTAAAGATTTATAATAATCGTTAAAAATAAATAGACTCATTATAATAAGCCAAGAGTTTCCTTAATCACCAAGTATAAATTTTAAACGAGCACAATTTCTTCTCTATTTACTTTTAAAAGCCATCTTTTACATCCAGCTGTTCAACACCTACCAGCCTCTTATTAAATTACTGTGAAAAATATCTTAAAAAGTATAAACTATAATAAATATAAAGATATTTCAAAGACACAGGAAAAATTTGGCTAAAATGTAAAGTTTGATGAGGTTCGATAATACGTAGCTTTATCTTTATGTAGTAGAGAGGTTGTTTTCAATATAAGGATAAAACTGCATACTATTAGATCTTCCAGATCTTGCAACTCAACAAAATTTTAACTGGGTGTTGATGATGATGATGAGTAATTTATAAATACTTTTTGATAAAATTTTTGCTAAATTTAATATAATTTTTAAGTTTTATCAGTCAATTTTTTTATCTAAAAAGATAAAGTACATAACTTTTAAGTTATAAATAAATGATAAAGTAACAAACTATAATAAAAGAAGTCATATAAGAATTATAAACTTAGAAAAAATATATTAAAATAAATAAATAAATAATAATAAACCCAAAAATACCATTTAAATTAGGTTTTCCAAATCCAACATAATCTTTGTAATGAACAAAAACATTAAAGAGATATATATATTTTAAATATTTTTCCTCTAAAAGTTACAAACCACTCCAATCTCACAACAATCAACCAAAACCTTAACCCAACCCTATGCTTCAAAATTAACTATGGTTAGTCCATCATGAGCACTATAAATAGGTGTCTTCCATGCCCTCTCAATTCAATCTTACACCTCTATTTTCAATTCCTCTCTCACTCTCTTAAAGAGTCCTTAAAATAAATATTAAAAAAAAGAGGGCAAAAGGGTAAGAAAAAGAAAAAAGAGAAGGTACCCACAAAATTTCTGGTATGTTTCTCTATTTTCTCTATTTGCTTTTTTAGTCCCTAAAAGAGAAAGGAATACTCTTTATGAATATTTGAATAATTGGGTATGTATTTGTTCAAAATTTCTATTCTAGTCCCTTTACTATTTTCTTTTTCATAATCTACATTTAGAGACGCGGGATGAGAATTCTTCTAGGGAGTTCAAAACCCTAAATCGATCATTTTCCCGCCAAAGAATGCTGTTGCTGTTCTTAACAAGATGCTTGATTTATAACTTACTTGAACCCATTAGGGTTTTTTTAGTTACAATTTTCACTTCTTTACTGGTTTTGTTGTGAGGATTAGAAGAGGATGATTAACTTGTTTTTAGGGTTTGGAATTAGGGTTTAAATGACTGTTTGGTTGATAATTGTGGATGATGGATGTGAGCTAGATTGGCGTTAAAACCCCAGTAAAAAGTTTGGAGCCTAATGAGTTCCAAAATGTTGCAGTGTACATATACAAACTGATAGTAAGTTTAAATGTGGGTTCACTGACTTTGTAAATCGTTCTTGAAAGGGGTTTGTGCACTTGACGGTGGTTTTTGGACAATCTATCCAATGTTTGGAAAGGGCCATCATGTGGATTTGGTTAATCTTTTCGCGGTTGTGAGAGATAAGGGTGGATATGATGCTGTTTGTAAGAATGGGACATGGGATATGGTGGCTGAAGAGTCTGGCTTGGGATTGACTCTCGCATCTTCTGTGAAATTGGTTTATATGAAATATTCAGATGCTTTAGAGAAATGGGTGGGGAGAGTTGTTGATGATAAGGACTTGAAAGCCAAGTCTTGTGATAGCAGCAGCACGAGTTTTTGTGGTGTTGCGATGGAATTAGCGGTCGAGTTTAAGGAGTTCTTGACGAATATACAAGGTTCAAGATATGTGGACTTGAAATCTGAGTTAAATTTGAATACTAATACTATAATTGAGTCATGTGAAAGTGAGAAGTGTGACGTTGATGACGAAGAGTCTTCTTTTTTAGATTCCGCAAAGAGTGTTGTTGATTCGATTGAAGTTAGCACAATGAGCAATGATGTGATAAAGAGCGGTGAAATGTATTCCTTTACTGGTGGGGATGAGAAAACCCATGACAATGTGGAAAACCCAGATTCTTATTTAAGGAAAAGTGAGGAAGTTTGCAATGAAGATGAGAAGAGTGTGGTGATGGAAATGGATGAAGTCAATAAGTGTGATGAAAGCAGCAAAAATATTTTGGAATTGGAGTTAAGCATTACTGAGGAATTTAGTTCCTCACGCAAGAGGAAAAGGGAGTCCATGTACAAGATATTGAATTGGATTACTGGGATTGCAAGGGATCCATGTGATCCTGAAGTTGTGCCAATACCAGAGAGGTCAAAGTGGAACTCATTTGGCAATGAGGAGTTCTGGAAACAGGTATTGCTGTTACGGGAGGCACTGTTCCTGAAAAGAAATGTTGATTCAAGTGCAGAACGATCTTTGCAGGTATTTCAGCTCTTATTTGCTCACATTTTATTAGAGTTTGGTTGGTTGCATGCTTCTCTTCTATGCGTGGAGTTGTGCTTCTTTTTCTTTATTATTTTAATAAGTTATGTGTGTGTGTGTGTGTGTGTAATATGAATCCATTATTTGACTTATTAAAGTTAGTTTATGCTGAAATGATGGAGTTGTGGAAAGGACATATTTCTCATGTGTGGTTGCATCGAATTTAGCTTTTCTATTATTTTTTGTTCAACATGCACAGGCTAATAAGTGGACCATGTTATTCAACTCTGTTACATGATTGTTACATATTCAAGGTTATTGGCATTCTTGTGTAGATATATCTTTGATAGAAATTTCTTCTTACAAAAGGAAAGTCACGTTCTATTCCGATGTAGAAAAATCAGAAGATGCATCCAACCATGTATGATGATCATGTTGGATCCAGATACAATTTCAGAGAGAGATTGAAGTGTAGCAACAAGCTATTTCTAAGGGAGGCTCGTGAACCACAGTGTTCCTCGAAGTCAGCTTCCTCAGCCACTCGAAGTGAAGTTGGCTATTGTTCAGAAGGGATCTGTCATGATTTCTTAACTAAGCATCCAGTGCTTGGTCTTCCAATTGAAAATATAATTCCCTTGGGAGCAGAATTTCAGGCTGAAGTACCACAATGGACAGGTGTTGTCTCTGAAACTGATATAAAGTGGCTTGGAACACAGATTTGGCCACTGGCAAAGGTAGAGAGCAAATTTATTGTTAAAAGGGACCCCATTGGTAAGGGAAGGAAAGATTCATGTGGTTGTAAAGTGCCTAAATCCACTGCATGTGTTAAGTTTCATGCTACTGAGAGCAAATTGAGGGTGAAGCAAGAGCTGGGGATAGCTTTCACTCAATTGGGATTTAACAAGATGGGGGTAGAAGTTAGACTTACCTGGACCAAAACAGAAGAGAAGAAGTTCAATACAATAGTGAGGTCAAATCCTTCATGCTTCTGGGATGAGATAGTGAAATCTTTTCCTACCAAGAGGCTGGAAGATTTAGTGAGCTATTATTATAACGTATTTCTTTTGGAACGAAGAGCTAAACAGAACAGGTTTTCACCAGGTAATATAAACAGTGATGATGATGATGATAGTAATGATTCAGAGTGTGTATCGGTAACTAATGGTTCCAGGCATGGATCCGCCAAGTCACCTGTCTCACTCATAAGCTCTGGTAGAAAGGTGCGTAAAAATGTCAAATAGAATTTTGCTTAAAAGAAGAAATTCCCATGATAGCTACTTTTTTTCTGTGGTTTTGCTAACTGGAAAAAGAGTTGTAGCAACTCTTTTTAAGTTTTGAACTGCCTCAAGAAGCGTAATTAAGTTTTCTCCAACCAATGGTTAACAATGGGAAGCACACCTTCTTTGATGGTGTAGTTCAAGTAAGTTGCATTGCTATTAATCAGCTTTATTTAAGTTAGATTTTGTCAGGAGCTTAAAATGTTAAAAGGTTCGAGTAACCTGCTGAATTGCTTCTTGGTGACAAAGCTAACTTAATTAGAGCTGAAGGAAAGGATCACTGAACACTAAATGCCAGAGAAGATAATTTTCTGTGATTCATTCCCTCATCTACAATGCGTTTGATAGGAGGATTTTTATCAGTCTTGCTTTCTGGCATTTCCATTTTCGTAATCTCTCATTTTAGGAGGAATATGCAACTGGTTCATGGATAATATCATGCATAGAGGTTAATCATATGTGGATTGAAATAGGATGAGCAGGGCTCGAGGCATTATTTTGTGCGGCCCAAACTATGTTTTAAATTGAACATAGATTATTTGTTATTGGTTGATTGAACTACTTCAGGCTGGACCATGTCGTGATATTCGAATCTGGCTTGAATCAATGAAAATTCGGTTTTGACTTGAGGTCTGGAAAAAATATAGTTTTTAGCTTAAGTTTGGCTCGAATCACAATTAAAATAAACTTTATTCGTTTGGTTTAGATTGAATCGAACAGAACCCAAATTGTTTTGCCAATCTTACATCATACTTGTGTTTTGAGGCCAAGATAATGGTCTTAGTTTTGTAGGCTTGTCATGGCGTGACTTCAAATAAAAATAATGATAAAGTACATGTGATATGAATATTATATACGGATTAATTAAATATTAATAATCTAATTTAACTTTTAAACTCAATTAAAATTAATTTAGATTAATAATTTATGGTCATTATAATAAATTATTAATTTATATTGAGTTTAATTAGTTTGATTTAAATTTAATATGTTTGGAGTTTTTTTACTGGTCCATGTGGTTTGATATAAATTTAACATGTTTGGAGTTTTTTAACTGGTCCATGTGTGATGTTTATGTTGTATATATTTTATTGTTATTTTTAAATAATTTTTGTAGAAAATTAAAAATTGGAAGACTTTATGTTGTATATATTTTATTGTTATTTTTAAATAATTTTTGTAGAAAATTAAAAATTGGAAGACTTTTTCAAAAATTTTAAAGGCTCGAGAGTTGAGAGTCTTTATGAAGTTTCCAAATGTGTCGAAGCTCTCAAAATTACTACAGTAAAATTTCGATAAATGAATATTCGATAAATTAATAACTTCGATTAAATAATAATTTTTTCTGGTCCTAACTTGGGTCAATGGGATAAAATAATAACTTTGCTAAATGCATAAGATAATAATTTTAAACAAATTTCTTGAGGCTCATTGAAAATATAAAATAATAATTTATTAAATGAGTATGAAAATTATATATATAATTCATAAAATAAAGCACTTCTAAAATAATTTTTATTTCAAATTTTATGTTTTTCTAAAATATGAATCTATAGTCAATTGATTCTTCTTTTCATGCGAACTGAATCCAATTTCATCTTTAACTTTCTGGAGGGCATAAACTACATTCGGCATATTCTTCTCATTTTGAAGCAAGTAACTTTTCAAAGTCTCTACAGTAAGAAAAGCTTCTTTTGGAGAAATATGTGGTATAGCGTTACTATCATCTGGATCTTGATTGTCATCATCTTCCATAC
>JANZLX010000009.1:23211123-23221225 GCA_025531955.1 Erythroxylum orinocense
GACTGAGTGACTGACTGACTGCTCTAGCACGCCGCTCTCACTGGCACGAGCTCGGACATCCCTCTCGATGTCGAGTGCGGGTCGGTGGGAGTGGGGCGCTACAGAGATGATGAATGATGGCATGCAAGAGTTCTATGTTCACTTCCATGGATCAAGCGACAATAATTCTTCATGATACTCAGCTTTTTTCTTTCTTTCTTTCTTTCTACTTCAAGTCTCAGTTATTTATTTTTGTGTCTTTTCTTTGGATCCCTAAGCTAATCAAGGAATATCCTTTTTTGGGTCTTTGTTATTCCTTACCTTTTGTTTTCTTCAAATGGTTTTATGTGTTATGTATCAGTGATGGTTTTGCATAAAAAGGGGTTTTTGATTCATGCAATCTGCAATTTAATGACCTTTTTTAGCCGTCTAAACAGATTGGCCCCTTTTGTCTTCTAAACTTTCTGCTGAAACTTGCTTAGAACATTTTGGAAATGAAGTTAATTTGTGTCCAGCGAGTTAAGGACCTTTTTTTGGATTTTTACCGATTGCTTCTTTGCAATGAACTATGACAGGTCCTTATCATGGAGGGGTGTGGACGATAAGAGTCGAGTTACCCGATTCTTATCCATATAAATAAGATCTATCACCCAAATGTTGATGAGATGTGAATAATCAACATTTTACCTGAAAACTATATTTTGTAGAAGACTAGCTAAAATTTATGATTTATGTGGATGATTTTCACAATCTTTTGCTTTCAGGTCTGGCTCAGTATGTTTAGATATTATCAATCAAACTTGGAGCCCTATGTTTAGTAAGGACTCCCCTTAAGCTTTTCCATATGAACATGGAAGCTACTTAGAATACATATTTGGAATAGTTCACAATCTATAAGCCTCAAAGTTTGACCTAAAAATTTTCAACCTGTGATTTCTTGAATAGCTCAATTAGTGATCAATTAGCATAAAGTTGATTAATCAAATTTGAGAACTAAAAATTTTCTTTGTTATAGATGTTTAATTGTGATAATCGCCGCTTACTGATAATCATTATTCTCTCATTTAAAGAATTGTTGCTGTAAGACTTCACATATTTCTTCATATCTGGGTATAGTTTGAAATGCAAAATTGAGAGTTAGATTGAGCTTCTTTCTTAAACTCGTGGGATAACACACCTTAATGAGATGCTATGAATCTGGTGCGAAGGAGGATGTTGAATGATTTCCCTTGCAATTTCTGTTTATTGTGCTTCATTCATAATCAATTTCACAATTGTGGGCACCGACATCCCATGGATTTGGTAACAAACAAATTGCATTGTTATCATGGATTCATGGCAAGACATTAATTTTCTCTGTTTATCATCTTAGCGAGCAGAAGATAAAATGGAAGATAGAATCTCTCTGTTCTGCTGTTTAAGCATTGGTATGCAGCTATCATTTGATGAGGATTCTACAGAATGCTATTCTTTTGTTTTCCTGTGTATGAATTGATCAACCACTCCCATCTGTCTGGTTGATTTGTATTAACATTGATACGAGTTCGTTTGGGAGATATAACTGTGACTGTTGTCCAGAACTCGATCAATGTGTATAACGAAGATAGGGACACGGAACTAGTCATTGTGTTTGAACTTTTGTCCACATGTCCATAACAAGATTTTTCATGTTGACTAGAGTACTCTGAGAAATATGCAAAACCGGAGGACATTGGAGCTGCCCCGGAAGAAGAATCAAGTGATGAAGAAGTGAGCGAAGATGAGTATGAGTCTCAGGATGAGGAAATGGCAGGCCAAGCAGATCCTTAGTGGCCTGAATAGCCTTTCAAATGTTGTGTTATACATGTACAAAATGTGTATGCTGCTTTATTTGTACCAGGGGAGAAAGAAAATATTTCCCCTTATCCTGTCTATCTGTTTCTTTCTTTAGTAAACAAAAGTATCATTGCTTCATGCTTCAATCTTTAGTTACTCAATTTCACAGTTCCTGCTTTTGATTGAAAGTCATTTGTCGTGTACTTATAACAATCCTAGATCTACACATGAAAAGAGACAGAGGAAGATGATGGGGAGATGAACATAAACACTTATAAAGCAGACTTGTGACATTTTTAAGTTCTAGCTCCATAAGAGAGGGTTAAAGTTCATGCAGCTGCGGTAAGAGATGTTCAAGAAATGCTGCAATTCAAAGAGAAGCGAAATCCAGTTTTGGGACATTAATAAATATATAAGATCAAAGCAGCTTTTGGATTTTAATGGAACAATGGTCGGATTGAACCCAATGCTATGAATGCTGTATTAGACTTGGTACCGGATTGTGTTATGATATGGTACTGTACCAGCACCGGTCAGTACCGGATATCGTTTCGGATAATTTTTTTAAATTTATAAAATAATGTCCAAAATTTTTAAAATTTGCAGAATAGTCTATTGGCATCTTGTACAGTTGTATTGTATACTTTTCTAGTTTACTGTTTACATCAATCTTGTTTTCAAAAATCATAATAATAAATGACAATGACAATTAATATAAAATAACAATAATTTTTAAATATTTCACATATAAATAATAACCACAATTAATAGAAACAAAGATAATCATCATACAAATATAAAATTAAGAATAATACAAAGTATTTAAAATATTACAATAATACAATTTCATTATTTTAATAAATAATATTACATCAAAAGATTCAAAACATCCAATAAAAAGAACAACAAATATTCTTAAACAATTTACAAAAAGAGTTGATGACGAAGAAACGATCAAGTAAAAGTCAAACCTGAAACAAAAACATTATAGTTACATTACATATATAGAATTTAACATAAACATCAAATATAAGTAAAATTATAAGAAGAGGAAAAACAAAAATCTAGAATTCAATCGTCAACAAGAGAATACCCGCTAGAACTGCACTGACCCCAGTGATTATTTGGTACAAAATTCTCATCATTGAGAGGAGCTTCATCATCATTATCATTCAAATTTAGTGCACCAAATGAAATGCAAATGCTTTCCCACTAAGATTATCTTCCAAATCTAAATCATTCACATCAACCAAATTCGGTTCTTCAGAAACTCAATCCACCAAAAGATCAATATTATCAGTGGCAATTAGATTAGTTGAACCACTTGTGCCATTAAGAATCCTAATAAAAAATTAAATTAAATTGTTAGAAAATTATAAAAAATTATATCGAAATTAATAATGATAATAACATACCTTTCCCGAAGCTTTAAATTGTAACAAACAAAAACTAAGTCATTCAACCTCTTATGCTCCAATTTGTTCATTTTTTTAAGTAGATAAATTCAAATGTGCTCCAATTTCATTCACATCCAGTTGTTGGCACTCACACATTGACTTAAATTTTGGTTCGCAAATCTTTTCAATTCTGGAACACCATTCTCGAATTGATCCCACCAAGAAATAGTAAATTATAAGATAACAAAAGCAGTGTTATAAATAACATAAAGAGATAATTAGTTTTCAACAAATAAGAAAAAGGAAATAACTAATACCTGGAGAAAGTTTTTCTCTTTGTCAAATAGCAATTGACATTCCAAAAATTCCCATAAGACAACTTGTAAAGCTCTATTTGTGAGCTTAAAAGATCTTGCATCGCGTCAATTCTAACAATTGTTGTAATTGTTAAACGCATTCCTCTATTAATTCCAGCTTGCTTTGTAAGATCCAGTCTAAAGTACACACTAGGATTCAAAAATACCCCAGCTACAAATAATGGAGAATAAAGTTGTTTTTCCCTTCTCTCATTAATGATTGAAAGATAAGGAGTGTATAAAAAAGCCTATTTTTCAGATTGACCTTGATTGCTTTCGTCACTCTCTCAATGGTATCAAAAATATAACCAATTGTTAGCTTTTCTTCACTATTAGCTAAGCAAAGCACCCTCACCAAAGGCTCACAAACTCAGATAACAAATTGACATTGCGACCAAAATTCTTTATCTTACAATATAATATTACAAACCTTTATTCCAACATTAGACCTAACATGCTGAGATGCAACCCAGTTATCACTTGTAAACATTTGCCTTAATTCCTTCTTCATCGAAACAAAAGACTGAATTGATAAGAAATTTGTTGCAAATCTTGTCATAGCAGGGTGACACAAATTCCTACCATTGGTAAATTCCCTTCTCATCAAATTCAAAACTCATGCACGATTATAAATGAATTTTGTTACCTTTTTAGCCTCTGTATAGTGTCATCAATAATAGGAAAATACCTAGGATCCCCTATATTCTCCAGCATTAAGTCAATGCAATGTGCAATACAAAGATTCCAAAAAAATAAATTATAGGTATTCTGTAACCTTTTTCCTGCTGCTTTATAAGCGGAATCATTGTCAGTAATAAACTGAACAACGTTTTCCTCCCTTACTTCATACAATTTTATCAAATATCTCAAACAAAGTCTCAGTATTTCTAATAAGGCCAGATGCATCAATAGATTTCAAAAACATAGAGCCATCCGAACATCCATAAGTGTCCCAATTCACTCTTCTTTTAGCCAAATAATTTCTAATTTTAGAAACAACACATCTTAAAAGTTTACCTCTTAAGTCATCAATTGATGACCCTTTGTATCATGGACCATAAAAGGCTATTGCATCATAGGTTGATAATAATAAGACTCAGAAGCATTGAATGACGAACCTGTATTATACCACCATTTAGCTACTGTCATATCGACATTGTAAGTCGCATCTCTTGATTGCATTGCATTACGAATTAAAGGTTGCACTTTAGGAGTTGTTCGTGGTGCAAAGAAACTACTCACCTACCTTCTTCTCTTCCTCACATCAGATTCTTCATGATCCTGAGATGGAACACTACCAGTACCAGTACCAATACCACTTCCACCACCAGTACCAGTACCACTACCACTTCCACCTTCAACATTTCCATAATCACCACGGAAACTAGAAAACGAACTTCCATTACTAATTTCAAAATTTAATCTTTCCCTTCTATCTCTCTCAAATTGATGTTTATCAAGTAATGTTTTCATTTGCCACTTCACATCTTGACTTACTTTTTTACATGCTTCCACATCTCCTTTAACCCCAACTAAATGCTTTTTCAATCGAGTGATTCCTCCGCCTTTCAAATGCTTATTACAAAACAAGCAAATGGTATGGTTCTTCATATTAGGAACCATACCAACATAAGCCCAAGCTGGATCATTGTATCTTCCTAAAGTGGGTTCATCGGGAATATTTGAACTTCCTTCCATTTATCTGTATACATAAAAATAAATAAGACATAATTTCAGTACACAATGACAATATGCATATCCATCTTATATAATATAGCTCATTCTGTATGATTACATTACATACAATTCAATTTCATGGAACACAATTAACTATAAGTTAAAAACTAACAATTCAAAACATTAACATATATAATAACACAAAACAAAACATACTCCAACAATTTACAATTTTAACAATTACAAAACAATCCTAATTTCATTTCCATTCCATTCCATTTACAACAATTTCTAATTCCAACAATCACAAAATATTCATAATTCCATTTTCATTCCTAACAATTTCCAATCTCAACAGTCGTAAAACATTCATAATTTCATTTCCATTCCTAACAATTTTCAATCTCAACAATCACAAAATATTCATAATTTCATTTCCATTTCCAACAATTTGCAATTTCAACAATTACAAAACAATCATAATTCCATTTCTATTCCATTCCATTTACAACAATTTCCAATTCCAACAATCACAAAATATTCATAATTTCATTTCCATTCCTAACAATTTCCAGCAATTTTCACTCTTAACAATCACAAAACATTCATAATTCCATTTCCATTCCTAACAATTTTTAACAATTTCCAATCCCAACAATCACAAAACATTCATTATTCCATTTTTATTTCCAACAATTTGCAATTTCAACAATTACAAAATAATCATAATTTCATTTTCATTCCCTTCCATTTACAACAAATTTCAATTCCAACAATCACAAAATATTCATAATTCCATTTCCATTCTTAACAATTTCCAACATTTTTCAATCCCAACAATCACAAAACATTCATAATTCCATTTCCATTCCTAACAATTTCGGAAACATTTATTACATCACTACTTTGTAGTTTGTACTTTCACACGTTACCAATTATAAATATTTATGATACCCTACACGTATATATTACCATTCCATTAAAATTTAACATCTTTTATACTCAATTAATTATTTACCCAAAACTAATACCCAAATAGACAAATACTATCATTAGCTACAATCGAATTATTATTAATTTCTAATTGCATAATTTTATACTCAACTAATTGTTTACCTAAATTCAATACTCAAATATTAAAAATAAATTACCATTTCACAAGTATTAAGAATGTGTCAATTAATGATTTAAGCTTTTTCAAATTTACCAATTTTGATTATTAATTTTACAATTTCACATTTGATTATCAATTTTACATTTAGGTTTAAATGTTGATTATCAACTTTCAATTTTCATAATCAGTTAATCATCATCAACATTGTTAAAGCCTCACTCACCACCACCCTCACGACCTCACCACCACCGAATAACCAAATTACCAAACATAGTTAAATAAAATACATGAACATCGCATTCATCAATATCACTGTAAATCACAAACTAAAAAATTTATACATCCCATTTCCAATTATCCAATACCGTGGCAAAATACAGATCACATAACCCCTTCAGCTTCAACTTCAAGGTTTCAACAGAATCAATCAACACCGTCAGCATTACTAATTTCAACTTCAATATTCAACACTAGAATCACCAGTCCAATCAATCCAACCAATTCAGAAATACAAACAACCCCAATACCATGGCATTCAACAATCACAATAAAAAATTCACCATCCAACTTTCAGAAATCCATCATCCAACACAATAAAAAATTAAATCAAGTAGGAAAATTTCAATAAATGACAGAAAAATACACCCAAAAACAAATTACGAATGCAGTCGAGTGGCGGTGCGATATGCGGCGGTGTCTGGTGTGGTGTGCGGTGGATCTCAGTTGCGACGGTGACGACTATAGCGGGCAATGGCGTCTTCGGGCGTGGAGGAAGGTTGAAGATGAACTGATGAAGATAGCGAGATCACGATAGAGGAGTAGGAGCCGAGGGAGGACAAGGCTGAGCGGTGACATCGTGACAGCGAGAGTGAGAGAGAGAGACAGTGAGAGTGATAAGATACCACCTTTGCGGACCTACTTCAGAAGACCACGTAAGATTGATCCTCCTTGTCACCCACTCACAGAGGCAGTTTACCAACAACTTGAATTAGTCAAACTTGACGGGGTCCATGATCTTCCAGTAGAATCCCACTAGAAGGAGAATCACTTCGCATGATCTTCTGTTTTCCTAGTTTTTAACCTTGGTTATTCACGTATGTTATTCCATATTCAATAACTGTTTACTTAGGTATTTTAATCTATAAATACCTATTCGGTTGACCGCTTTAGGCAGCCTTATTTTTAATTTCAAGTTGTATTCGGAGAGTTGTCCACTCCAAAAGGAATATTTTATTGAGAATATAATGTTTTAGCATTCTAGCATTATAAACTCAATATTGCTTAAATTCTTTTGTCGTTTCTACCCCAGTTCATATCATATTTGGTATCAGAGCGCTGGGTTACCTAACCATGGTGAGTACCAGATCCACAACTTCACAACCCGAACCACCCATAACCATTACTGACCCCATAGCCCATCAATTGTCTATTATATCTTCAAAGCTAAACCATTGATTTTTTAGCTACTGAAATAACAGCTATCAAAGCCCAAGCAAATATGCCCCATGAAGCACAATCTAGCCTAAACGCACAAGACAAGGGAAAAGGACCAGTGGCGGCAGACGATGAAGATCAAAAAGTTCCTTGGTGGGCCGAATCTCCAAATAGGCGACCACACACCAAGGTGGAGTTTCCAAAATTTGAAAGTGGAGATCCTCGTGAATGGATTCTTAAAGCAAAGAAATATTTCAGATATTATCAGACCCCTGATAAAATGAAAGTTGAAATTGCTACCATGCACCTGGAGGGCGACGCCTTGGATTTGTTTGCTTGGATCAATAGTGAGCGAACACTGCTTTATTGGGAGTAATTGGTGAAAGTTCTCCAAGAGAATTATGGATCAACAGAATTTCAAAATTCGGATGAGTATTTGTGTGGAATTAAACAAGAAGGAAGTATTCAAGAATACCGACAGGAGTTTGCTAAGAAGTCTGCCCGTGTTAAGCAATGGCCAGAGCATTGTTTATTAGGTGTATTTCTAAGTGGATTGAAGGAAGAATTGAGATCGGACGTACGGATTCACAAACCTCGGACCGTATACAAGGCAATGAGTTTAGCATTTGAATTTGAAAGCAAAGTGGGCTCAAACAAAAGTAACAAGGTGAGCACCTGAACTACTTCCAGCCGAACCATAGCACAACCTTCATCTCGACCAAACGCCAACACAATTCGGGCAAGCCCGGTATCATACTCTTCTACTGCTGGTTCAAGATTTTCTAATCCCTCTTTCCGCCTGCAGTCTCAATCAACCTTAGCAAATTCTTGGGAAATAGAAAAACATAACCGAATTGCCAAAGGGCTCTGTTTCCGGTGTAATGAAAAATTTGCACCTGGTCACCTTTGCAAACATTCCACTTTTGCACTCATGGAGCTGACAGATGGTGATGAAAATACTAAAGTTCCACCTAACGAAGAAGCTCCCATTGATATGTCTGAGATTTATTTACATGATATTTTAGGAAAAACTTCGGGTAAAAGCTACAGGGAGAATTGGTCAAAGCCGGGTCATCATTTTGGTCAATAGCGAATCAACCCACAACTTTATCTCCAACACCATCGTTAATGAGTTAGAGCTTAAGGTACAACCAGTTACATCCTTTGGAGTTCAAATCGGTAATGGAGATATCGTTCGATGTGATAAAATATGCAAAGACCTCTCGGTTTAGCTACCCAATCTCACCATTGTACATGATTTCTTTCCATTCACCATTAGAGGCACGGATTTAGTCCTGGGAATTAAATGGCTGGCATCCTTGAATACCGTTCAAGCAAATTGGAATGAGATGTTCATGGTATTTTTTCTGAATGGCAGAAGGTATAAACTACAGGGAGTTTGAGCAAAAGATTCAGAAGATGTTTCTTTTCAGGTTCTAAATAGAATACCCGAGATACCAAAACCTCCTCCTTTTATCCAACCCCTGCTTTTAGAATTTGCCAATATATTTAAAGAACCAAAAACTTTACCACCCTTTCGCACTCACTCACACAAAATACCACTACTTCCTAATGCTACACCACCAAATTTATGCCCTTACCGTTACCTGTACCATCAAAAAATCGAAATAGAAAACCAAGTGTCTACTTTACTGGCCTCGGGATTCATCCAACCAAGCCAGAGTCCCTTTGCGAGTCCTTTATTACTGGTAATGAAGAAAGATGGATCTTGGAGGTTCTGTGTCGACTATCGCAGCCTTAATAAAATCACCATTCTAGATAAGTACCCCATTCCTAATATAGATGAACTCTTAGATGATTTATATGGAGCTACCATTTTTTCCAAAATAGATCTACGTTCGGGGTATCATTTGCGATCTTGGAACCAGAGCCCAACCGGAAAAACGAAAAACAAAAACAATAAGCGAAACAAAAGAACGAATCCTAAACCCGAGACTGAGCCAAAACAAATGCGAAACATAAATCAGAATCATCAAGTAAAAAACAATAACATATCCAACTCAAATTCGAAGCGGAAACATAAGGCGAAAGACTCGAAAGCAAATCGAATTCAAATCGAACTGAAACCAATTTTCGACATCCGTGAACAAATATTTTAGAAAAACGTCGCGTTGGAAACTTTAAGACTAAACCAATACGAATCGGTGAACATTTTTTTCATTCTTTAATCATTCTCATACAAAGCACTTCAATTCCTCATTTGGAAAAATTTATCCTCAACCAATATCTCATTTTATTTGATCATATTCAAATCATAACCATCAATTACACAAAATCTTACTAATCCTTTCTTTTGTCAATAGACACTT
>JANZLX010000009.1:23221325-23240718 GCA_025531955.1 Erythroxylum orinocense
TTCACCTAGTACCTGAATTACCCCCACTCGTATTTCCCTTCTTCTTGCTATATTTCTGCTGATACCTAGTCTCAACATAAAGAAACTTCACTGGACATAGATAAATTCGTCTCATGTAAAGTTATGCAATATGCATGCAGCAAGAAATGTTCATACAACCCAATCTTTAGTGCCTTGAGATGATTAAAGCTTGATAACTTGGCTACATAAGTGTAATGTTTATGGCAGAATTGAACACTGAAAAAAAACATATCAAGATGGTACTTACCCTTCTCTGGATGCCATCAGAAATCTTAGTTCCCACAGCTGATATCCCACTTGTATTTGTAATTTTCCCATCCCAATTCTCCCTGGAGTGTTCAGCAGCATCTTCTGCAGAGCTATACTGCAAATTCAATCTGCTATATTTAGGTGAAGCATGCAATTTTGATGTGTTAGCTATTCTCCTTGAAGGAAAGTTCCGCCTGCTTTTTGCTGAATCACTTTGATCAGGCTTGGAAAGCCCAGGTTCTACAAATGTTTTATTTTCATTATCAGCCTTCCTCTGTTTCTGATACTTATGGACATCTTGATATGGCAACACAATTAAATCTCCACCTTTAGCATCATTGCCAGATTTCCCCTCAAGCCTTTCGACAGCATGACGTGGTCGAATCCGAATACTGCGCTTTCGCTTTATCTTAGGTTGCAGAACTTGTTCATCTTCACCTTCATCACGTTCATGAATCCAGCTTCCAGATTGTTGATTGTCCATTTGGGAATCTCCAGATAGAGCAATTTCACCCTCTTCTAGTTCATCAGGCTGAAAAATGATCAGGCAGATAGGAAGTGAATAGCTAGCAAAAGCTAATCTGTATAACTGCATAAAAAGACATGGTGAAGAAACATACCAGTTTCTTAGAATGAGAACCCGGTTTAGCATCTAGTGCAGAGAGAGATCCAAATTTCTGAGAAGAAACAGGAGACATAGCTTGTGTCATTCTTCGGCTATCAGAAGATGACCCTGATGAACCAGCTTCTTCTGGCATGTGACTCGTTTTGTTGGCTTCTGCTGTCCGAGTGTACTCATAACCGTCATCACAAACAGGGCTGTCATCATCTGATTGGTCTTTGTTGGCAGGTGGAGCTCCAATTGCACCACTGGATTCATCATCTTCAAATTCTCTTATTTCTCCATCTTCTTCAGGTGCAGAATATTCATTTCTCTCATCAGAACTTGCCTCAGAATATTCTCCATTTTCTTCATCAATTTCCTTGTAATCTGGAGATTTCTTGCCCTTCGGTCTGCCTCTTCTTTTTTCAGTTTCACTGGATTCAATGCCTATACTACTAGCAAAAAAGATATTTTTTGATGGCTTTTTTGACAAATTAGAAATTGTAGAATTCACTTCCTTTGTACCAGTTCGAAGCCACCTAGGTACCTGGTCATACCTTGTCATATCCTCTGCCCATTCCAGTTCCTCATCCATTTGATCAAACAGTTCAACTTCATCTTCACTACGGGCTATCATGCGATTTACCTCTTGGAGCGATGGAACATTATGGACTGTTTCTTGATAACGCTCTTCATCATGTAACAATGTCTCTAAAGTCAAACGTCTCTCTTCATGTGTTGTTCTTTGGTCGAAACGCCCAGCATTGATGACTTCATCAGCCATGTCAATCTTGTACTGTTGAATGTTATTTCTAATGAGACTCTCAATTGATCCTATATATCTGTCCTTACCAGCAAGGTCATCTTCTAGATCAACTGTGCCTCCACTTCTTATTTCGTCCTCCTTCTGATGGCTAGAAATCTTATCCACAACCGCTTCCATGTAAATGACTTTAACCTCTCTTGTCTGTCCAATTCGGTGGGCTCTGGCAACTGCTTGTTCCTCATTCTTTGGATTTGGATCAGGATCATATATGACAACAGTGTCAGCAGATTGAAGATTAAGACCCCTTCCAGCAGCACGAATGCTGAGCAAAAAGATAAAACAGTCTGAATTGGGACTATTGAAGTCAACAATGGCTGATTCTCGATCTTCCAGGCTAGTTGTGCCATCTATTCTTCTGTATACAAGGTGCCGCCATTGCAAGTATTCTTCCAATATATCAAGGAGTTTTGTCATGGTACTAAATAGAAGTACTCGATGTCCTGTTCTTTCAAGTTTTATAAGGATCCTGTCCAATATCCAGAGTTTTCCACAAGATCTGACAAGAAAATCCTTGGAGAAGTCACTAAAATAGGGGTAGTTAAGCAAAGGATGATTGCAGGTTTTTCGAAGCTCCATGCATCTGTTATTTAAAGTCTTATACACCTTAGGCTGATACATAGGATTTTTTTCAACCCTGCGCTTCTCATCTTCAGGATCAACTCGAAGAGTGCCAGTAGATTTTATCCAGTCATAAACTGCACTCTGAATGGCAGACATTCTACATCTCAAAACTATTGAAACCTGCAATCCAATATTGATAGTGTAATCAAATACGCAGCAAATCATAACAAATATATAGCTACAACATCACTACATATTTGCCTACCTTGGGGGGAAGTGAACCTTCCACATCTTCAACACGACGCCTGAGCATAAAAGGCTCCAAGATTTGATGGAGTCGATGGATGATAATAACCTTCTTTTCAGTCTCAAGCCAGTCATCCTCTCCATCGTATGTAGAAACTTCCTTTTGAAAGGGTTTAGAGAACCAATCATGGAATGCTTTCCTATTGTCGAAAACTTCCGGCAGAAGTAGATTCAAAAGTGACCACAGTTCCTTCAAATCATTCTGCAGAAGAAAGAACAAAATAGAAATCCTCCAAATTATTCATAGCAAGTTAAACTTAAATTTTGCTGCCAATCACTTATCTCAAACTCCAATTCAATAAAGAGAAACACTTAAATTAAAACACTCTCTTTTGAGCTATAGACTTTGGAAGCCAGGTAAAACATATAATTTTGGTCTATAATGAATATACCTTGCACATATTCTTCTAAGAGAGATAATCAACTATCACAGCAGTAGACATTAGTAGATGTTATAGATATAACTGTATGTGGAATTTATTCCTACTAACTGAAACACAGATTTGAGGATGATAGACATGAAAGTGTATCATAGATCATATATCATGCAAGTCACAAATACACATTGATCTTGAATCTATGGTCATGGCCCAACTTTTATCATCTCAAAACGAAGGAAAGCCACAAATGTGACATCCCTAAAAGGGACAGGCAGGATGTGAAACCATTCCAAGGAACATGATTCACACTTTTTTGATTACCTTAATTTCAGTAGGAAGAATATAATCAAACCACTAATAGCCTTTCTCTAACATAATCAAGATAATATACACAAGCAATATGCATCTCAGTATATGGGTCATACAATTTAGCAAAGTTCACTCTAAACCACGCAAACTATTTTGTCGGAAACAAGTGCAACTCTCTATTCGAACATACCTGCAATGGTGTCCCTGTAAGAAGTAAGCGCCTCTGGCAACGGTACCTGTCAAGATCACGAGCTAAAACTGATTCTCTGTCCTTCATTCTCTGTGCTTCATCAATTATGATGTACTTCCAATCAACTTTTGAGAGTTTTGATCGATCATACATGATAAACTCATAAGTTGTCACAAGTACATTAAATTTCATTGCCGAAACCACCTACAGAAAAATTTATAAAGCTTAGAAATTCTAAAGAAATGCAGTAATGAAAGAAGTAATGGAATTGTTCTTACTTGAGAAAATAATTTTGATCTTTGATCCTTTCCACCCACATAGAAGATGCATGAGACAGATGGCAGCCAGTTATGGAACTCACTCTGCAGTTTTAAATTGTTAGATATGGAAACACAAAAAGATAATCATATGCCACACTTGATGACTAACCTTCCAATTCACTAGAACAGCATTAGGAACAATTATAAGATGTGGTCCATAGTTTCCTTTGAACTCCATCAGATAAGCAATCAAAGCCATCACCTGCCCAAAATTAAGGCATTTACTCATCAACAGAATTTGAATGAAAACTTTGAATCTTACGCTATGTATTGGTTATCGAACATCATGCAAAAAAGGTCCAATAACGACCAATAACATTAAACAGAACTACTTCATCGGAACAGTTTTTCATTTTTGTCCATTGAGGTGGTTCAAAGAGAGCCTTTTAAAAACTAAAACCAACAGGAAGTCACCTGTACAGTTTTGCCAAGACCCATTTCATCTGCCAGGATTCCATTCAACTTATTATTATACAAAGACAGCATCCACTGCAATCCAACCTGAACGCGACAAAAAGAAAATGACAAAAAAGTAGTTTCAAAACCTGGCTTCAATAAAACATTAATGAAAATGAAGCAAATCAAATAATTCAGATATTCCAAAAGTTAGCAATATACAAGCTGATAGTCTCGTAAGGTTCCTGCTCGCAACATTGAGGGCTGCCTTATGACCCTTTCGTTCACGGCATGAGCAAGGCTGTAATACCTGAGCAGACCAGTGAAAAATATAAGTAAAATAACATTAGTGCCATAGAATATCACTTTTGTACAGGAAAAAGTATGTCGATCCTTAATAGACAATTGAATATTCATTGTCTATAACATATACGCATTCATCACATAAAATAATGCAGATAATTCCATATTGATGACACTTCATGGTCAAACATAATTGACACATCCACCCTCAAATGTTGGCAAAAGAAGACAGGAAGCATGTTACCAAACAAATAACTTACTTGTTGACAGAAGCACTATCCTTAGGCGCATTCATTTCCATAAACCGGTTTCTTATCATCACTTCCTCTCCAGCACAAGCTGCAGCAGCCCTAACTTCTTCTTCTGAAAGACCCTTTGGTCAATGAAAATAAAATAAATATTAGAAACGTCAAAAGTAAAAACATGCAAAGTATGAGAGATACCAAAAGAAAACAAGTATAACTTTTGAATCACCAATAAAATTACTAATTGACAAACTATTGGGGGTGGGGGGGTGTTGGGAAAGCATGCCTGAAGTCGTGCAGCTGCTGCTGCAGCATTTGCTGCCTCCTCCACTTCTTGTTGATTCTTAGCAGCTGTTATCTTACTTCCCAGCTTGTGAAGATATTCTTCTGTCTGAGTCAAGAATGATGACAGGACAGCATATCTCTCAGCAGCATCACCCGAGATGCTAGTCTGCTGCTCAAGTAACATTTCTCGGTACCTTTCAACATCATTGTTCTTCAAAGCCTCCATCCGTTTATTTCGATCATCATCCTTCCTTTTTGAAAATTCCCTCAATGTTCGCTCATGGTATTTGGCAACTCCTCTGTTGCGGGCAGTCCTTGCATCACGGATGGCCCAGTGAGCCTCAAGAAGTTTCTTACGCCACTGAAAGATTGATTTCAGTTGCTTGTCTCTCAAAGCTTTCTGAGAAGCTTGTACCTGTCTAGCAAGCTCCATTCTTTGACGCTCACATAGCCTAACAAACTTCCGGTAAGGTCTGTCTGGCATTGCCATTATTTCTTGTTGCTGTTGATCAACTTCATCTCTTAAACGAGCTTGTAAATCTAAAAGCCTAAGCTTCTTTTCTTCAATTTGTAAACGCAACACTAGATCAGGGCGAATCCTTTTCCTCTCTAAGTTTACAGCCAGTAAACCATTTATTTTCTGCAGATTTTCTGACTTCTTTTTACTAAGCACTTCCAAGCCTTCTTCAAACAGGAGATCTTTGACATCATATGCTAATGTTAGATTATTATTGGTGTTCATTACGCCTGCTGACCCTACAGAATCATGTTTCCTAGTAAAGAAGGGAAAATCAAACAGAGGTCCGTGATATTTCCTGCCAGAACCAGAATCTTTCTGCTGAATTGTAGAGCCTACTTGTGCAGGTTTCTTAGCTTGTGATGCATCAGAGATAGGAAATTGAGGTGCAACTGACTTTCCTCTATCAGTTGCAGTGTCATTTGTTGCAGGAGTCTTTTCAAAACCACGCTCAACATCCTGGTCTGACTTAATAGAAGATATAGCACCTTGTTGCTCTTTTTTACCCGTAGCAACCAGGCTTGTAGAGTCCTTCACTGCTGTTGGTTCACCTAGCATTTGAATTCTTGAAACATTAGGTTTCTCATCTCCAACAAAAGTTTCCTCTTTTGAAGCACTCTGCCCACTTATGGATGGCATGCTCTGTGAGTTCTTCTGATTGGACTCCAAATGCCTCATTTGGCTTTCAGTAATGTTCCCACCGGACCTCTCTTGATTACTTCCTCCAGCAGAAATAAAATGTTGCCGCAGTTGCAACTCAAGAGGTGGAGGAGCAATAGACTGTAGAAGTTCTTGAGGAAGAGTACATTCTCCTTTCTGTCAAACAATCAACACAAAGTCAAAATTATTCCATTAGCACCTACTTTAGCGCAAGGTAAAAGCACTTGGAGAAAGCATTGCAAACAATCATGATGCAGAAAAGTGCAAGAGAGCTACAGACTGACAAACCTTTATTCGCCTAAATGCCAGTATCTGAGCTTTAAGGACATGCAACTGCTGTTTGGTGAACCCAATATTTGGTTTTGCCGTTTGTGCAACTGGCCCACCTGGTGATGGAAATTGGTTGACCAATGATCCTTCATTAGGTACAGTAGAGTACAGGGAAGACCAATTAGCCTGTTTAAAATGTTGCATTGGAAAAGTATCATTACCACTGGATGCATTTTGGGCAGGCAAAGTCTGATCTACAACCTGGGCAACATTAGAGGATGACTGAGGAGGGTGCATAGGAGGCATTCCATTCCCATGCATAACTGCCGGCCTAGAACGCACTTGAGACTCTTTGTTCTGAGAACCAGGCTGTTGCATTGCAAGGCCACTAGAGTTGCTCGCTATCCCTGCATTTGATGTTGAGCCAAAAGGTCGAGGTGGTGCAATCGGCCTACCTTTTGCAGAACTGGATTGCCCAGATACATCACTTGACGAATTAGCATGTGGAGAATTCTCATTTACAACAGGTGTAGAAGGAACATGCAGCTTTGAACCAGGGACAGGTGACGGCTGTCCTCCTGCATTGCTTTCATTCAGCTTCTGCTGGGCGGCCATCCTAGACTGCATGAGTGGAATGAGCTGTGCCATCACATTGGGTTGCGAGAGATCAATGTTGCGCTCAAGTGCCCAGGCTTGCATCATGTGTAACTGAGCAGCTGCAGCAAGCTGGTTATTGGCCATGTTTTGGATACTTTGCTGACCCTGTGGTGCCTGCATTGGCCTCGCAATATTTGCAGGTATCGTTTGGCCAACACCTGTTTGCTGAATTAAAGGCATTTGTTCATGTCTCTGTTCTGAGGACAGCTGTCCCTGCTCCATCTGTTTTTCTGCTGGAGATATATGTTCAAAGGAGGTCTTGGAGGATGATGCCTGACCTTGATTAGTAGCCTGCATGGACATGACTTCCTGCATTTTCAAATTTCCCATTCGGACATCTGGATCCTTGCCAGTGGATGGCCCCATCACTCCTATTTTGGTTTGTTGCTGTGATTGCATGGGCAAAGCTGACTTCTGTTGTGCAGCCTGGAAAGCAGAAAATTGCAGATAAGCCTGCTGAACTGGATTTAACATGTGTTGCTCCACACCCTGACTTCTACTCTGCCCCTCCTGGGAGATACCATGCTGTTGAGCCAAATCAACAAATTTTCTAGACTGCTGAGCAATTTGCATTGAGCCTGGAGATGAAGCAAAATTGCTTCCACCCATAAAGCCTTGAAACGCACCAGCTTGATAAGACATAAGAGCTTCATTTCCTTCAGGTTTTCTCAGTAGTCGTTGCTGTTGCAATGCCTGCATGAAAAGACTAACATTGTAAAATAGACACACTGTTCAATCGTTTTAAACCAGAAAGTTATGCTTTACAATTTGACTGCCAAAAATCCCTCAAAAATCTCCAAACTCTGGCAGGTACATAGGACAAAACTCACCAGCCACAAATATAGCTCAAAGAAAATATTTAATCAAGCAGGTACATACTAAAAGTCTGCTCATGAGTTGGGAAAACTCTGATTTTGACTCAGAATCTCCAAGAAAGAAAAGTAAACAAAAGAACTAAAAAGAAGGTATCCGAACTGTTAAGGTTCATATTTAAAATGATCATACACTGACTTACATATCCCTAATTCACTGTGCAGAGAGACAGAGAGGGAGAGAGAGAAATTGGGCTAACAAAATAAGATAGCCAACTGAAGCTAGAAAAATACAAGCACATGCGAAACAAACAAAAACAATCATAATTTAACAAACGTGCACAACCAACATTCACCCAAAAGGAAAAGAAGATTCAGCCGCAGGTAAGGAACGGAAAATTTGCAAGCAGACCCCACATCTTTGTCACAATTAAAGCTATCTCATCACTAGAGTGAAGCCAAGTACAGTTGATGACCTTTCACGATCGTTCTATATTTTGTTCAAAACCACCAAACAACCAATCACTTGCATTAATTACTACATTCAACTCCCAAGGCCTTAAATTTGTAAAACCCCAGATGCCCAAACATTTACCTGCCTAGACCCTAGTTGCTGCTGCTGCTGTTGCTGTGCTGACTCAAACCCTAACTGCGTCGTCGACACGGCGGATGACGACGACGAAGGAGATGCAGCAGCCGACGTAGAAGCTGCCCGCCCTGCCGGCCCTATGCGGCCGGGACCACCACCACCAGATTGCATGAAAATTTGATAAAGCCCCAGAAAAAGGGAGGTAAAAAAGATCAAAGGCGAGAAATGGAGAAGATATGTGGAGAAAATCCAAAACCCCGTCCAAAGTATCGACAAAACCTCAATTTTAATCTCCGATCCCAACGATCAAATCAAGCTCACAGCTCACTTTCATCTACACACACACACAGTCTCTTCTCCACTATCCGCCCACCTTCTCTCTCTAGGTTTCCATTATCTTTTTCTTACATTTCTCTCGTCATCACCGAAATTCCTTCAAAAAAAAAAACCCTAAAATTTAAAAAGAACCGATTTTTGCGGGGACAGATTAGATATATCCCACTCCCAGCCACCCACCCCACGGAGGTGAAGAGAGAGTGAGACAGCACCGAAATGATTCGAAACAGTCAAATGCTACAAAGACTCTCTCTGTGAAAAATTTCCCCAAATTTCAGTTGAAGTCAAAACCCTAGGATTTTTGTTTTGGAGCTTTTAAATTATGGCGTATTTAGTCTTTTCTCTCTCTATTTTAATTTTTGGCTTTTTCTTGATTTTAATGAATTGAGCAATCGATGAGCTTTCTGTCCAATTATATAGGATCTGTCTTCAAGTGGGGTCCATCTACGTTTCAGTGGGCCCCATTGACGACGTTCTCACGAATTTGCCCCTGCTTTCTGGTTTTAATTACCTCCTCGGTCCTCTCCTCTCTGTCAGACGGGCTGTACAGTTGATATAAGAAAATATGAAAATAAAAGTTTTTATTTTAGAAATTATTAATGATTTTTACTATAATATTTATTAAACTATCCATCCAACAATTTCATATTTTATTAATTTAATTATCCTAATCATAATTTACTAATTATTGCTTTAAGATTTTGATTCCAATAATAAGTATTAATTTATTAAAGCAACATTGAAATTATTTAGCAAGCCAGATTAACCATAAAAACTTTGAATTGTTCAAATTTTTAGTTTGATTTTTAACTTTTCGATTCAATTTGCTTTATTAATTTTTTTGTTAAAAATTGATCAATTTATTAATTAAATAGATATTTTTTGTTAATTAATAAGTTATTGTAGACTAAAATAAATCAGCTGATTTTTATCTACTAATTATTTTTAAGTAAAATTTAACTTATTAGACGAGTGAGGACAGTCTCTTTCAATTATATTTTAAATTCTTTAATTTTATTCAATTTTTAACTAATTTTATAACAGTCTAATATCGGTTGAACCTTTTAAACTTTAAATAGGCGGCCTTAACTTTACTTAAAACATGAATATTTTGAATAGTTAAATTAAATTAATATTATTTGAGTAACCTCGAGGTCTAATGAAATAAATTTTAATATATTAACCTTAAATGAAGTCGACTGCAATTATAAACCTTAACTAAACTTAAAATATACGAAATTATGCAACAAGAAATAAGTTTGGTAAAAATTAAGAATTAATTTCCATCGACCAAGTCGAGCTTCGCAATTTTAACTAATCAAAAGTTAATAAGTTAAAATAAATTTAATTTTGCTTAAATTATGTATCGAATATCCAAATTAAGTTTAAAATTAATAACGAGCTTTCGAAACATTCTAATTAAAATTAATCTCAATTTATTGTGAAACTTATTAATAATATGGTATTATGCAAGATGAGGTGGAAGTTTGATTGAATTGTGCCAAACTCAATTATTTTTAATTTAAATTTTGGAAAATAATGTCATTTTAATTTAAATTTTCCCATTTAGCTTATTCTTGCACTTCAATTCAATATGGACTAATTATGGGCCCAAATCCTAATTCATAAACCCTAATATAGCAAAGCTTATTTTTCGTGGGCTTGGCCATCTGGCCCGAAATGGGCCAGTCAGGTTTTTTGGGCTTAATTGGGCCTTCAGTCGGGGTTTAGCCAGCACTGCTCAAACCTAACTTGACTCGAGGCGTAACGAATAACAAAAAATGAAGTGATTTATTGAAATTTCGTTAAAAAAAATGAAACATCAAACCTGCCCCACGCTTTTTTGAAAAAAAAAATTGCAAAAAAGAAATATCTGACTTGTCTAACCCACCTGCCCATTGGCATCTTTATTCTTAAGAATGGAACAAAACAGTGCTTTCAAGTCATGAAAATTTGCCCTACTTCGAAAATTGAAACAAAACAAAACGTAGAATTTCGAAAAAGACAAATCCGACCTGCCGGATTCGAACCAGCGACCTAAGGATTTCAGTTTTTAACAACTACAGTCCTCCGCTCTACCAACTGAGCTAAGGTCGGTCTTGCTTGATGGCTTGATTTAAAGTTATTTATTTATTATGGTTGACGTCTTTTGAAGAATCAATTGTTGGCCTTTAAGTAAGAAAAACTGAATTTTGTACAAGATTTCAGATTATAATATAATTTAGAATTTAATTACGTAAAAGAGAAATTTATAGAGTTATATATTTAGCATCAAATATATTTAATTATCTTTTGATTATTAAAATTATTTGTTTGTACTATTTGTTGAAATAATATTAAATAGCATAACTCATTAAATCTCCTTAACCATACAATTCAAGGTTAATAATTTGAAATCAATGAGTTTATTATTGTAGAATATGAAAGAAAATTACACAATTTTGAATTTTATGTAGAAAATAAAATTTTTAAAAATTACATCTTTAATATTGAATATATTTTATTTTTATCATTAAAATATTTATTTAAAGTTTTCATACAAATGTCACAAAATTTAAATAACAAAATCATATTTAAGGGTTGATAATTCTTGATTCAAGAGTTTATTATTATAAAGTTAGAATAAAAATAGATAATTAATCTGTCCCCAATTAGGAATGATAATGGGCAGATCAAATTCATCCCCTTTCTTGTTTGTTGGATCCGAACCTTCGTTTGACCAATTAATAATAATAATAATAATAATAAGTTCAAAATGTATAATAATAATAATAATAATAATAATAATAATAATAATAGTAATAATAATAATAATGAAGATAATGATGATGATTTTAATAATATAATTAAGAATAAAAATTGCTTATGTGAGGAGGGGTATAAATAGTAATCACTAGATTAGAATGAAAATTTGATACCTATCCTTCTTGGAGGGTTTAGTAGATTCCCAAATTTAATGGAATAATTTCATTCCCTTATAATTGAAAACCTCAAAGCAAACACTATCTTTTGCAATTATTCAATTCCTTTATTCCCAAACTTTCAAACCAAATGCCTCCTAAAAGTACAAAATATCTTCGTCTTATTTAGAGTGGGGGGCTTTGGGCCAAGTTGGATCTAGCCAGCTCGAGCCCAGCCCGGTCCCTTTTCTATAATATATCCCTCGTTAAATATTGTATTACAATTTTATTTCCAAAATTTTCCATTATCTTATCTTGTTATAGACTTGTATTGACAATTTGTTGAGGTTTCCTTAAAAGAAAAAGCTTTCATTGCATGGAAAATGACAAACAGGAATTCTTTATCTGCCATCACTACTGTAATGATGGTGATCTCTTCATTTTTCTTTTCTTTTTCTTTTTTCAGAAGCATACAAGAAGATAACCATTTGCAGTGCAACCCTTTGAAGGGATTAGTCAACAGGGACCGGTTGCATGTTTTCGGCTTCTCTCCTCAGTTCTTGGAACAGGACGGATGACAAGTATCGCTCCCCGAAACTTGGATGAACGGTCTGAAACAAAATCCAAACCCAAGAATCACTTTTACAAGATTCTCATTCCACAGGAAAAACAGTTTTGTAATGAAAACTTTGGCTTAGTTCATTACCACAATGAGTTTGCCTTTGTTCTCTGGCATTCTAGCCAGTCCAAGGGCAGCCACTGTGTTGGCTCCAGATGATATACCAACCTATAAGAGTTCAAAAGCATATATTTCAACCATAATAGTTCAGGGAACCTCAAGAAAGTGTTGCAGAAGTTAAAAAGTTGACAAATGGGTTAGTACCATAAGACCCTCTTCCAATGCCAATCTTCTTGCCATATTTACTGCATCATCGCTACTAACCTGCCAATTATAGTTTCACTGGCAATAGTAAGCTTGACAGAAAGGTTCTGAGTCTAAATAATGAGATAAATTTTGACTTGATCAAGCTTATGTTAATATAAAAAAATTTAAGATTGAGCTTGAGATTATTGGCCAATTTAAGTTGACCGAATCTAACCAAAATCAAAATTTATTCCAATTTTACTAAATGGTTAAGGTTTTTTAGGTTGATCTAAAGTCTGATTAGACTCAAAACTTAAACATATTTCATAATTTTAGAAAATTAAAGTTATGCCTTTAATAAGCTATAATTACCTCCAGAACCCTCTCCATCACATCCATGTCCAGTATATCTGGTTTGAATCCAACCCCATTGCCAGTGATATGATGGGGACCTGTTTTAGCACTCAACTTATATGGGTGAGTTTATATTCAGGTTGTCATATCAACATAAGGTAAAGTTTGTAGCTTTTCAGTTTCAGAACCGCCATTGAAGTTTTGATGAGCAATAAAAGTTTTAGTAGTTCGGAATAGTAGCTAACAAGAAGATGAAAAAAATTCTTACCTGGTTTACCACCATTCAATACGTTACTTTCAGCAGGTTCCACTCCATAAATCTAGTAACAGAGGATCTCAGATATGCCAATACATCGTAATGATGCAGTGAAATGTTCTAGTTCTTACCTTAACATCAGGATTTTTGGACTTAAGGTACTGTCCAACCCCACTCACTGTCCCTCCACTTCCTATTCCCATTACAAAGATGTCCACTTGTCCAAGCGTGTCATCCCATATTTCAGGACCTGTAGTTTCAAAATGGACCTGTTCTAGTCCATTTTAAGAGTCAGATAATGTCCCAAACCTGTTCCTGAGGTGTTGAAAACATTAAAAATTCGTGGAATTCCTCACCTGAGTGTTGGCAGGATTTGAGAACTGTTGCAACATAAAAGCATTTGGTGTGGACTCTAAAAGTTGGTAAGCCTTTTTGACAGTTCCTCCCATTCCCTTGGTGGGATCAGTGAGCACAAGGTCAGCTCCAAATGCTCGCATAGTCACTCTTCTCTCCAAGCTAGTGTATGAAGGCATAGTCAGAACCATCTTGTAACCTTTAATGGCGGCGATGAATGCCATACTGATCCCCATATTACCAGAAGTTGGCTCTATCAAAATCGTCTGAAACAATCAAGTTTTATCAACTTAAAGAACACATAACAAAAAAAGAAGAAGCCCTGCCCTGTAATTGAATCCATGACTTTGCAACCGTTAAACTATTCAGCTAACCTTCCCAGGAGAAATCAAGTTCTTCTTTTCTGCATCTGTGATCATGGCTAATGCAGGCCTATACAAAAAATTTTATTTGAATTCAAAATTGAGCATACAAAAAAATTTAAACTTGAATTGATCCAATTATAATCAGTACCTATCTTTGATGCTAGCAGTAGGCTGCATCATCTCTTGCTTGACAGCTATGTAGGCCCCACATCCTTCAGTAACTTTGTTGAGATAGACAAGAGGAGTTCTCCCAATGACCTAAAATGGATATACGATGGAGTATTCATTCCATGTGTTAGACTTTTGTAAGTAGTTCATTTTCATGCAGATTCTTCCAAAAGAAAAGGATTAGCAAATTGTTATTTAGGTGCTTGAAAAAAATTTATTATAACTTTCTAGTTTTTGTTTTTCTTTTATTTTTTAAACCAAAAAATATTTGATTATTCATATTTTTATAAATAATAACATGAAAATATAAATTTAGTCTATGAATTAAATGATTAAATATTTTATTTTAGTTTCTTACATAATATTTACTAATAAATATTAATAAAATATATTAAATAAATAATTTAATAAATATTTATTCTATAAACAAACATTATTTAAATTTAATACAAAATTATCTAATTTAAAAAATAATTCTAAAATATGTATAATATTAAAATTAATTAAATAATAAAATAATGTTCAGTAATTAATATTAAATAATTGAATAATATATTTAATTAATGAAATTCAAATTAATTAAGAAATAATTCTTATTGAAAATTAAAAAAGAATAAATAAGTTTTTATTGAATTTAAAAATTTAAATTAAAAGTGATAATAGACAAACTCCTAATTTTATAGTAAAATTTTTGTACACTAGTTTTACGATATCGCGTAAAATCTATCAATAAAAGCTAATATTAATTAATTTATATACTTAATTAAATCTATTTGTTTAAATTGAGACGATGAAATAGAATAAAAATTATTAACTAATTCATAAAATGTTTCTAAAAATCTCAAAGTCAACTAGAGATGATAATATGCCGGCTCACTAATTTTTAAAAAATTAAATGAGTAAAATAATATTTGTAATTAAATTCGGGCTTGAATTTCTCAGGCTCAGATTTGTCTGATACCTAACTCTTCTAAACAAAACATTATTATTTTGATTAAAAAAATTGAGTCTCGGATTAATATAAGCCTGAACTGGCCAATGGATCAACCCGTTAAAAATACCTAAATTTAAACTCATAGGTTAGCTTATTATCATTCTCAAAATTAATGGATTTAATACACAAGACAAGACTATCCGCTTTATAAAAATTTAGAGAGGACTATAAGTTACGTAACCTTTTATTTATATTATGATAAAAATACTGTTTTCGTAAGTTAATATTGTGACAATAAGGTACGTGCGTTTAACGTCATGAACTCTTAGAATCACTTAACAGTGGTCCATCATTTTGAATAATTTAGTTTTTTTCTTTTTTATTAGATTTTTTTCTTCCACACAACTGATTCAATTCCCTATCCAATCCTTTTCTTTGATGTCTTAATTTATAAATATTATCAAATTATTATAATTTATATAATTATACTCCAAAAATAAAAATTATAGATTCAGAAATTTAAAAATAAAGGAAAACTAGTAGAAGAAAATCCAAATGATTTAGAAAGGAAAAAAAGAAAACATAATCACATGTATGAGAAAGGAGTGAGAAAATCTTACTTGGGAAATTCCTGGTTTGATTTTGGTGCCAGCAAGGTTCTTGGGCAGATCTCTGAGTCTTTGAGCGAAAGAAGAAGAGTCCACGGCGACGTTGGTGGAGAACAACCTGCTGCTGCATACTGAACCAGGTCTTTTCTTGAAGAAGCTCCTTAGAGTCGCCAACGCCATTAATGGAGGTTTGGTTGAGTGGGTCTTAAATGGAACAGAGCTTATTTGATTTGGTGAAAGTGCATGTACTTGGTAATGTTATCCCCCCTCCTTTTATACACGAAATCGTCGGTGAGGCCAAATGTACCTGGAGTCCTAGACCGTCCCGTCATCTGCACGTGATTGGTTTGCTTGTCCGAAGGCGGCCATTATCAACCAACTACAATCACAGTACTTTTAATATATAAAAAATCAAAATTTATTTAATTTTATTGTATTAGTTCTAACAAGTATACGGTAATAAGCTAACGGTAACAAAGATAAAGATTAGAGATGTCAATAGACCGAGTCAGACTCGATTCAGCCTTTCTTATATATATATATATATTTTAAGATATAAAAAAATGACAATTTTCAAGTTATAATTGAGCCATAGGTCGTGCCGGGCCGAACCGACCATTTTGATCTGTAACCAATCAATCTGGGTCAAAATCGAGCAGGGTCGGATTAGGTCAAAATTAACATCCCTAATGAAGATGCTTTCTTAGATGTGATGAGGAATATAATTGTAAAAACAAATTAAATGTGATTAATATTAATGAAAAAATAATAGAGACAAAGCTTACGTAGTTCAGACATATTAAATGAAGACAATATGACATTTTGTAAATGAAAAAAGGGAAAATTTAAAAATAACTAAAAGGAAGTAATGAAGTATAATATAATTCTGTTGAAACTTACCGACAGCATAACCTTCAATAACAAATTTTAGCGTATTAAAATATGGATAAAAGATCTCACATAAAAAGGTTGTTTTCATTTTCATATGTATTTTAAACATTTTTTGAGTCTGGTGCCTTATGTTTAGCTTAAATATTTATTATATAGTACTTTCTTTTTTGTTATTTGGTCTAAACATTTTATTACTTAACATAAATATTTTATTGTAATAACTTGTTTGATTATTCATTAACTTTTTTTTCTTGTTTCTATATTTATTTATTTGTTTTTTTATTTTTACTTTTTTCTTCTCGAAAATAATATCTCTGTTCGTTAAAGATAACACTGCGTACTATTGGACTTCTTTAAATCCCGTGTATCAATGAGAATTCACCAGATGATTATTGTTGTTTACATTAGTTTGAATTTTAAAAATAGAATTAAAATATAATATTTTAATGTTTTCAATATTTTTAATCTATTAAATAAAAAACTTATACATAGTATAAATATGATAGGTGAGTAGGTGATGGTTACGTCACAAAAATATCAATTTGTTGTGAGTCGCCACATCATTCGTATTAACAAAAAAATTTGTTTATATTTTTGTCAAAAGTTAAAAGTTAGGAATATTTTAGTACCACCTTTTAAAGTATTGGGCAATATTACAAAAATGAATAAATATTTAGAATTTTTTTTTACAATTAACTTATTTATAAACTTTTCTAATTTAAATAATGATTTTTGATAAATATAAATTTGAAGTCAAATAACAAATTTAAATTAAATTTTCTTTAAAGGTAACATTTCAAAAATAAAGTTATTCCTAAATAAAGTTATCGTATTTAGAGATGACAGTTAGTCAAAAATGTCATAAGTTTAACTCGACATGACTTTTAAATAATATTTTAAAATTAATCCAGAAGTTAAACAATTAAGATAAGAGGTCTAAGATTTAAAAGTTTTAATAACTCGTCATAAATCAATTAAAAAAATAATAAAGTTAAATGTTTTGAAATATAACTCAAGAAAATTGCTTTTGCTGATCGAATAATTTAAATTTTAATTAAAAATGAGATTATTAAAAGAAAATTAATTGATTTATTTTAATTTATAAAATTAATTAATTTATGAAACTGATCGATTAATTAATAAATTGGTTAGATTTTAATAATAAAAATGATTAAAGTAAATCAATTTGAAAAATTAAAAATAAAATCAAAATGTTAGTCAATTAAAAATTTTCATAATTAAACTGACCAAATTAGTTGTACTTTTTAGTCATTACTTTTAAATGGTATAATTCAACTTAAATCTTAAATAGTTTTAGTTTATACCATTTGAATTTGAATCCAATCAAAATTCGGATGATTAGACATTTGTTCGACCAAGTTGAACAAATGTTCAACCAAGTTGAAACTTAACCAAAATTTAAAATTCAATCAATTCAAACTAAGTTTGTTAACTTCGAATCGAGTTAACTTATATCGAATATAAGTCTAATTATTATTTTTACCAACACTTTAATTACTTAAGAATTAGTATCTTAGTTTAGATTCAAATTAATTTGACTTGATTAATTTTAATTTTAAATGGAAATTCAAAATTATATTTAAAAAATTTTAAGCTTGGAGTTTACATCAAGAGAGGATAAAAATTAATTCAAAACTTGAAAAAATTTGAACTTGAAAAATTAATAAAGTCATGGCTTAAACTCCATAATCATAATCTAATAGAATTTTAACATAAGCTCAAGCTTATTTAAAAGTTTGAATCAATTTTTAAAAATTGGGTCGAAAGTTAAGTATTTAAGACAAGAGATCTAAGGTTTAAAAGGTTTAATTGATTTTAAACTGTCATAAAATTGACTAAAGATTAAATAAAATTAAAGAACTTAAAATATTATCGAAAGAGGTTGTATTTACTTATGAATTTTTATTGAAAAAATAACTATACAAAAAATAATTGATTTATAAGAATTTATTTATTTAAAAATTTGTTCGATTAATTAATAAGTTGATCGATTTTTAATAATAAGAATTATTAAAGTAAATTAAACCAAAAAGTTAAAATAGAACAATAAAATTAGATAATTTCAGATTTTTATTATTAAAATTGGATTTTTTAACCTGATTTATCATTAATGTTATAATTACTTTCTAAAGCCTAATCAACATAATAAATAGGCTGCTTTTAGTTTTTGCGTGTACCATTCTTGCATCAGCTTATTAATATTTAATTATATGAAAAATATTATTTCATTAATTAATAAAAAATAATTAAATTTTTGTATAAATATTTTTATTTAAAATACACTCGTAATTCTATTTTCGTTTTTAGCAGTCAAATTTGGATTTCTATGTAAATTTTGGTCAAGCCGACCCAGTGATCGTAAGACGTGGGAGAATTGAATTCGTATAGGTAGCAGCCTCACGTTGCCTTTCCTGCATCTAGTGCTGGTAAAAATCGGAACTAGTGCTGCTTTATGTCTTTTCAAGGCAGCCAATCCAAACCACTAATAGGGGTTGCTTGGTTTTTTGATTCGGAAAGGAGTTAATGAATATGGAGTGAAAAGTAAGTATTTGGTTGTTCATTATAAATATAGGGGTAATGATTTGATATTTTATTTTGGAGGAATTCTCCATACCCCTTATTTAGTAGAGAAATAAAACTCATTTCTTAGTAGAGACTCATTTTACTAATTAATTAAAATATAATTATTTATTTATTTAATATAATTAATTTACAATATAATTAATTTAAATATTATTATTAATTAATTAACTACATTATAATTAATTAAAATATAATTAGTTAAAATATAATTCATTCATTAATTAAAATAAATTAATTATTTATTTAATTAATATACAG
>JANZLX010000009.1:23240818-23256746 GCA_025531955.1 Erythroxylum orinocense
ACTAAAAGAGGGAAAACTGTTGAGGATTTCCTGTGTATTTGTTTGAGTGGTTGTTCTATTCGCGAGGAAAAGCTACGCTATGGGTTTAAAGTATTTAGTGTTTATATGTTGTAATGTTAGGCAGAATGAGTCAATTCAGTATGTTAGTGGTGACACAGGCATTCATTGGTCAAGTTGGCGAAGTTGAGCCGGTTATGCACTCATACAGGTTGTTACTGTACAATCAAGATTTAAGGTAATTTAGCTACATTTACAAACTTAACTGCGGTGGTTTTGGGTACTTTGTTCGGGATTGTCCAAATGGTGGCCGTTAAGCATTTGGGCAATCTCTCAGTGCGATAAAGACTTAATCTTTTTTGCATCTGAGGGGTGTGTTTGGTTTAACAAGTCTTATTGGTTAGTTTGGTGGTCATATTTCATCCAAGCAGCAAGCATCAAATACAGCGATAAGTAGCTGATGATGATGAGGATGAAGGAGCACCAGTTCTCTGCCAATCCTCTCGCCCCCGTTTTCTCTTGAAGGTTATGCCCTCTTCTTCGACGAGGTATGTAAGCAGGTGGTTGTTTTTTTAGGATTGAATAAGACACATGTAAACGTTGCTCTCCCTCTTTCTTGATGTTCTCACTCTCTCTTCCTTTTCTCTGCAGCCTCCTTTTTTCAGGTAAGGTTCTTGATTAATCAGTCTCTTCTGCTTTGGTGTTTCTGGGTTTTGTTGGGTTTTTTGAAATTTTTATTCTTTATGGTTTTTTTTTATGTTAGCTTCTTTGTTTGATTTAGTGTTTAATACTTTCTGGGTTTGATTATGTTGATCTCGTTGCATCTGATATTGTTGGGTTTATGTCAAGATTGCATTTTTATGCTTAATGATCTTATGGTGTTAGACGTTTGGTGTTTCTATATGTTGAGTGAAAGTCGAGTTCTTTGATGCTTTATTGCTCTCTTATCATCTAGGTATTGGTGCTTTTCTACAAATAAAGAGTTAATATATTTTGGTTTTCAAATATATTTTATTTTTAAAAGTCGAGTTATATTTTATATTTTATTTATTTATTATTTATTTATATTTTTTTCACCTGCATCACTATTTTCCTATCACATCTGCATGTGGGTCTACTGGAAACAACCTCTTTATTATGTAGGGATAAGGCTGCGTACTATCAGACCTCCCTAGACCCCGCTTCACTACTGGACTTCGGTCTGGGTGTGATGATGATAATGACTATAGAGTTTATGATAACAAAATGGAATAATCTTCTTAAATTCGAAGGGCAATATGTTGTTAGATATTTTGAGGAATTAAAACTAACCTTACGAGAGAATTGGGGTGCAGGTTATATAGACTTTATATGAGGCCAAAAACATAGCTTTAAAGGTGGAGCTAATGCAACAAGAACATAGCAAGAGGAATTATAAGGGTTATAAGGTCACATGGTCTAGTAAGAGGCTTAAGACTGTACAAGAGAATCTTGCTCATGGTGTTGGGCACCACACCCTTGTGAGTTACGGGCCCGACGTCCTAAGTGACATCTGAACGCGTATCCCATAAGGGTGGCGTGCCCTCACTAGGACAAACATCAAAACAGCTCACTTCTCCTATTTCCGAAACCCAGCTTTTGATCATAATCACTGAACTTATTCCAACGAACTCTCATTAACCATCATCGAATCCTCTTCTTGCTCTGATACCATAAGTGTTGGGTCTCGTTTTCAAACATATTTTGGAAAACCCCAAATTGAAATTTCATTTCAACTTGTTTCGAACATTTGTGGCTCTATGTCTCTAGTTTATTTAGAGACAAGAATCATCTCATCTGGAGACCCCATAACAAAGTTATGGCTGAAAGGCTCGAACAGGATCTTGACCTCAATCATATTGCACCTGCCTTGGGGCAATTAACATAACTGTCATATGGGATATCAGATTAAGATCATCTTAGGACGTCTTGATAGAAGACTTCGAGATCTACAACTTTCATAAAAACCTTGAAGATATATTATATCGTCTGAAGGGTCAAAAATGGAGTAGACAATATCAAGAAGCAGGTGAAGCAAAAAGCAGACGAAACAAAAAGCAGACGATCAGAGTCAACTTAAGATGAAGCGAAGTTAAGTTAAGACGATGCAACTCTTAAGACGAAGCAGAGTCAACTTAAGACGAAGCAAAGTCAACTTAAGACGATGCAACTCTTAAGACTAAGCGGAGTCAACTTAAGACGAAGCAAGAAAAGTCAACTTAAGACGATGCAACTCTTAAGACGAAACGGAGTCAACTTAAGACGAAGCAAAGTCAACATAAGATGATGCAACTCTTAAGACAAAGCGACTTAAGACGAAGCAAAGTCAACGTAAGACGATATGATGTCATGACAAGCGATATGACGTTATCACAAACGATATGACACTACAGACAATACATCCTTACAGTACAGACGATATGACGTCATAAAAACAATGTGACGTCATCACATACGATACGTCCTTACAGACGAATTGTGAATTGCTACATGGAAGGGTTTTTGAAAGATTGCATGTTCATGAAAAAAACAAGTTTCCAAAATTTTTCCATTTGGGTAATCATTTTGCAAGTCATGTTTACATGTTATGTGAGTTTGTGGTGGTTCCTCAAGAACCGTCACGTACACGTTGACCCAATAATAGGCTTCTCCCGCCTGTTCGGTAGTGGCACGGAGCTCCTTTAAGAACTTCCTCAAGTTTACGGCTACACATGACCATTATATGGGAATGTGTAGTGCGTCATGAATACGGACCTGCCCAAACCATTCTGATGTACTTATATGCTTATAATTTGTGAATAAGTTGAATTGTATTATTTGTGATTTTGATTATTTGATAAGAATTTGGAGAAACATGTGTTTTATGATCCAATAAGAATTTTCAATGATAAAGAACTTTTTGAAAGGTTTTGTTTGTTATTCGTTATAAGCTTGTTACCCACGAGCTTTTTAAGCTCACTCCCTCTCTGTCCCATCTCCAGGTGATGCGCAAGAAACAAAGTGAGAGTCAAGGCATTTCTCCGGATTTGCATGTTTTGTTTTGTATTGTTTTGGAATAATTGATGTAAAACAAGGCTTCAAATGTATTTTGAGAATTATTGGGTTTTGCATGCTTTGTATATTGGATTTTGATATTGATGATGTAATTTGGCTTGGAAATGCCATTAAGTTTGTAAAACTTTTATTTTATGAGTTTAATTAAAAATGGACTTTTGTATAGATTCGAAATGTAAATTTGTATATGGATGACTTTGATGAATGTTGAGCATGAATGGTTGGTATATATGTATATATATATATAAACGCATTAGTGAGATATTATGGAAAAGACACATAGAAATTTTGGATGATGAGCTGTAGCTAAATGTGACAAGTCAAATGAGCTGAGGTTTAACATTGGATAAAAAAATGTTGGAAATTCAAATAGTTATGAAATGAGGTGGAGTTGAAACATGACTTAATTATGGATGAGGTTAAGTTGAAATTAAGTACACTTAAAGAAGTAATCCAATTGAGTTGATGAACTTTGAATATGAGTTGCTATTACTTGTAAGTGAAATGTTATTGAAAATAAGGATTGGTATTTGAATGGATAAGAATGATGTTGGAATAGAGGAAGTAAAGTTGGGAAGGTTTTGCAAGATTTCAAAAGGGTAAGTTTTGTACGTTCTGACTTCCAATGAAAAACTGTATCGATTTAGATAGAATTAGCCACAATTGTCTTCATAAAAGTTGTAGATGATCCTTTTAACTTTCCGTTGCTATAAAGTTTGTAATTTTTGGACATCGGAATGAAGAGATATGATTGTTACAAGTTATGTTATTGCATAGGATGTGTGTATGATGACGACTATGGTAAATGATAGAAAATCTTGGTTTTGATGAACCAATTGGGTTGAGAATTGAGAATGTTGTGAGATAAATTTGGTGTTTGAGTTGTTAAGAAGTGAATTGGCACTAGAAGAGTTGAATTTGGGAAGATATTGAGTGTATATGAGGTTAGATTGGATGTAGAAAGCATTAGAGAGGGTTTGGAGGGATTTTGGGAACCCCCATGTCCGTTTAACGGACCTTTACAGGTCAAAAAGGAACCCTAGCATCACCCATGTCCATTTAACGAACCTTCTCTAATGAAAAACTGCAGTTTGGTCGATCAATGTCCGTTAAACGGACATTTATGGGACAGCTTTGGGAAATCGCGATTTTTGACCTTCTTTGAGGTAGAATTAAGCTTTTTGGTCTTCATGAAAGTTTTAGATCTCGAAGTCTTCTTTCCAATGGTCAAAAAACGAAATCAATCGGACATCTATGGTGAAAGTCATGACAATCGCGCCAAGACATGTTACTGCATGATTGAGAGTATAAGCATGTTGAACTCTTTCGGTCATAACTTCCTCATACGACCTCCAAATGAGGTGATTCTTGAAGTAATGGATTCCTAAGACATGTATCTATCTGTCCATCAAAATTTGGGTCTTTTGGAGTTGATTTGAAGAAGTTTGACGGAAAGAAAATGAAGAATCGGTTGGGAGAGCATGATTAAGGCACGCACCCTTTAGTTTTTAAGCATATCTTGATCTATGGAGTTCTGATTGAGATGGTTCTTGCTTCAAAGCAAACTAGAGACTTAGAGTTATGATTTCTTTGAAGAGGTCAAATTGGAATTCTAGTTTGAAGATTTCCAAATTCTGTTCACAAATAGGAGAAATGAGTTTGAGCATGACGACTGATTTGTAAGGGCACATCATTGAACAAATTGTGAGTGAATTTTTGGGATGTTATAAGAAAAAAAAATGACGGCTAATGAGGGTTTAATGCAATAACCCTTCAAGGCAATATTCACGCTCAAGTCAAGTATGATGATATTCATAAGCGTTGAACTTTGAAATTAAGCAGGGTCTAACAGATGTATGAGTCCATAAGTGTTGGGTTTCAGAAACAGGTGCCCAACATGAGTGGTATCAGAGTAAGAGGTTAGGTTTCGAAAATTGGACCCAACGAAGGTGGTATCAGAGCAAGAATTAGATTCCGGAAACAAGCGGGATCCAACATTTTCATTAAATCTTTAAATTTTAAAATTTGTATCTCACTAGTTTAATTTTTTATTCAATTTTTAAATCATTGATTATGTATAAATTAGTAAAATACGTCATTTGTAATTTAAATTTTTAATTTTTTCTTAAATCTAATAAAATCATGACAATATATATATAATATAAATATTGTATATATACTAATTAATAATATTATTGATATAATAGCTTAAATCAACTCTTCAAGTCAATTTGAAATAATTTAATTTAATTTTAATTTTAATAATTAATTAAAATTTTAATAATTAAATTGAGTGACTTCACATTCATCATTTAATTGGTCCATCTACAATATTCATGTGAAATGAATTTTATTATTATTATTTTTTACATATTTTTTAAAATAAAAAAAATTATTTTACAAAAATAAAATTTATTCTAAAGCGCTCTATTTCTTTCACCTCCATGGACACACCCCATCACAAACAACCATCTCTGACACAAAAGCATGGCCAAACAGAACATAATCGTTTTGCTCGTAGCGACATTGATACTGTACCCAAGTCCCGAATTTCTCCGATTGGCTGAAGGAGGGAAGAGAAGAGTCCACATCTCCGACGACCTCAACGACGTCGTCGACGACGAGGAAGACGAGGCCTGGAAGCAATGGGGCAAGAAATCGGCGGGGTCAACGGAGGAGTTGGATCCACCGCCGTCTGATTTGTCGAATATGAATCTCGCAGAGATTCAGGAAATGATGGCTAAGCGGCAAGTAGGGCCTGTGATCGGGTTCGTGAAGCTCGGATTGGGCATGCGTCGGACTCCGGTAAGTGAAGTGTTTCTTTTTTTTCCAGGTTATGTTCTGTCATTCGAATCAGTTCTTGTGTGTGGAAAGATGTATAATTTTGGGTGTTGTGTTTTCAGGATACAGTGGCTGAGATTGCGATGAAGTGGACAAAGGTTCTACGAACTGGGGGACTTGAGGTGAATTTCGTGGGTGTTGATGTAAGCACAATCATGTTCACCATGCAACAAGGTCGAGACATGGCAGAGGTGAGCGTCTTCGTTTATGAATTCCCATTGTTCACCCGATGGTTCAAGAAGGCTTATAGTTGTTTCAATGTTTCTAAAAATTCAGTTGAAGGAGTTCATCCTGAAAGAACCAGATGCGTATGAGATCAAGATCGGCGATCAAGTCTACCGTAGGCCTGGAGACCCACCTTTGGATGTGGTTTTTGAGAAGCTTCAAAGCCAGAAGGAAAATAGAGTCTCTCATAACGACCCTATGGAGAAGCATAAGCATCCCAAAGACGAATTGTAGTTTCATTATCTTAGGTAGCACTAGATATCATGATTCCTTGTAGGTTTATCATAGTAGATATCAAAATCTTTCGAGGTTTACACTTCTATCTGCAAGTATCATGTTCAGGAACTACCCCGCTTAAACATGCTCTGGTTATGGAAGCTTGTAAGATCATATGAGGTTTTGGTCTTACATTGATGAATTACATAAGCGCAAACTTTTGGGATTAATTAAGAATTAATCAATGTATCCCAAATTCCAGAACAGAAAGAATGCGGTTCACTACTTTAGCCTCTTACTAAAATCCGAGAGCTGGAGAAGCTGAATCCTGGAAATGCTAGCTGCTTCTTCTCTCTCTTTCTGAGTGTTGTACCCCCAATCCCCTATCCAAATAGTTATAATTAGTGGGGAGATGAATCAATTTAGAGAAGTGGTTTTGCTAAGAACTGGTATGGAGCTTCTGGAAAAGAATGTGGTGTACCTAAATACAAGTTCCATCCATCTAATTTAGGTTCCTTGATCACATTCTTCAGAGTTGCAAGTCGATCTTCCACGAAGCTTGTTTGAGATTCAACAACGAAATTTCAGTAATCAAATCGTATGTAATGGAAGGGAAGCTGGAAAGTAATCACAAAAGTATCTTACTGCAATTTCAGCCCTTGGTGTTCTGGCCTACTCTGGAGTTGCTTAAGCACTTCCACCTTCGGACTGGAAAGGGGCAAAGATACACGAGCTTGAAAATAAAGAAATACACGAACTTGAAAATAAATAAATATACTCATAATGCAACTCAGGTATAGATACTAACCCAGTTCCCAGGCCATATATTTTTTCCAGCGGAATTGTTACACCAGCAAGCTCTCTTAGTAAAGAATCTGCAAACCGGCTCTGTAAGAGGAATAGACAAAAAGAAAAAGTAAATTATTTGAGGCTTTCAGTTTCTTCATTTTGTCAGTATCACACTCCTGTAGCGCACAACCTTGTATGGATTTGGTAATAATGCTCCAGCAAAAATGATAAAGAAGAAGCTGCACCTGTTTTGTGGTAACTATGAATATACTGGAACTTGCAAATTTCAGAGCTTCAGCAACACCAGGATAGAATCTACAAAAGAAGGCACATTCTCATTGCTAATGGAAACAAGTTTCCTTAAGATAATGGCCAATCTGTAAATTAACCCAGCAGGATCACTTCGAAATGGATAGATATCTAACAGTGAATGAATCTAAAAATTATCAAAATTATGGAGAACTTATCAAATTCTTATACTCAGGCTGCCATCCCAGCACATTTAATATACTGGGTAAGTCTGTTTGTGGAATAACATGAATGCTCTGGAAGTTCCTTTTCCAGATTCCATGCATATGATACCATCATAGATAAGGTGTTAAATCAATGAAATTCCCAAAGCAATCAACCACTTCTTACATTATCTATGCTCTTGCCAAGCTTTCTGAGTTATAATGAAAAAACTAACTTATGGCACTTGGTAAATTAACCCAGCAAGTTCACATCGAAATGGATATGTCAAATTATCAAAATCACGGAGAACCTATCAAATCCTTATACTCAGGGAGACATTCCGCAAATCTGTTTGTGGAATAACATGACTGCTATGGCAAAACTAAGTTCCTTCCCATCAATTCCACATTCGGTCATACTATACCCTCAATGATAAGGTGTTAAATCAATGAAATCCCCATATTAATCCTATGCACTTCTTGCATTAGCTATAGTTTTTTCAGGCTTCCTGAATTATAATGAATACACTAACCTGTGGCACTCTGCAAATTTTATGGTTTAGGCTCAGATTTCCCATGGTACTGCAAACACGTACCATATCTTTTGATCAATTTACAAACCTAATCTGAATACCTGTTAGCTCCAATCCATGTAGCCAAATCTTGATCCATCCATTCATCTCTGACCTTCCCAAAAAGATCAATCAGAGGATCTCTATCCTCACCCCATTCTTCCATAATAACAGGTTTAAGCTTTGACCATTTATCCAATATCATCTCAACTGTGAGCCCCTCGGCAACCTTCCAAATTCAACCAAAACGATCAGCTCGAACCTCAATTGTTAGAAATATCATACAAGAGTACCCAATTAAAATGATTCAATTCAGCAATTGACCAACCGATGACTTCCTAATAGAAGGTATTCTACTCTCCAGGAGCAGTCTTACGAGTAGCACATTCTCGTAACCAGTTTCCACCACTGGTCTCACCTACCAAATTATAACCTACTATCAGTACCAGAAACGATTTGATTCAATTTGAGGCAAACTCAACATCAACTTCGGTTTAAAACGATAATGCATCCTCATCACTGTATTGATTGAATTCGATAAAATTCTAGAAGGTCTTACAATGTGCATCTGATCGACAATCCATTCCTCGGTTGACGTACCCACACCGTCGAACAAAGCCGGCCATCTCAGTTTCGCAGCCTATAAATCGAAAAATTACTCCTAATCAGTTCACTACCAAACTCAACTAAATCCTAAGTCGCATCTACGAAGTTTTGTCCAGACCTTAACGGCGGAGAGAGAACTCTCGCCGCAGCTATCACAAAGTACGCCGTCGAAGTCCAAAGCGTACAAGTCTCCCATTCTTCTCGCGTCCTTCACCGCCATTTTCTTTGGATTGAAGTCTCCTTATTTAACGACGCCATTCTCCCACGTGGCAGCCTTCAGTTGTTTCTTTAATCCTAGTAACGATGTCGTTTAAGCACATGAAAACCAAACGTTAATTGTTATGCCGAGGCTTGGGATAGGTCTGATCTGATCCAAAAATTTATGCTATATTTCAGACCCAATTCGAAATTTGATTAGATTCGAACCAAATTTAATTAATTTTTTAATTTAAGCTTTAAAATTAATGTCAAGCTACTCACAATGATGTCATTTATTAAATCTAGTTATCCGAAATTTAAAATTTTGAAACCCAAACGTAATCTAAAATTCAATTAATTTGAACATGACTCGTTAATTTTATATTGACTCGGGTTAAACCAAACAAAAATTATCATCCCTTTGTCTAACCTATGGGCTCAAGTGGTTGGCGAAGAAGTCTTTTAGGTTATGTTTGGCTGAACGTAAAGTTGTTAATAGAATTAAATGAAATGATTTATAATAGAATAAAATATAAATAGATGTAATATTAAAAAATTATTGTTTGGAAAGAATAGAAGCAATGTTGTGAATACCATATCAAATTTGGTACTGGATTGCGTTCTGGTACAATATTATACCGGTACAGATCAATACCTACACCGTTTCAGGTAATTTTTAAATTTTATAAAATAGCTCTTGATTTTTTAATAAAAATTGCAAAATAATCTATTGTCATATTGTGCAGTTGTACTGTATACTTTAACCTTGTCTCCAAAATCATAATACTAAATAATAATTACAATTAATACGAAATAACGATAATTTTCAGATATTTCACATATAAATAATAACCACAGTTTATATAAAAAAGACAATTATCATCATACAAATATAAAATTAAGAATAATATAAATTATTTAAAATATTACAATTTCAATATTCATTATATACTAAATTATATTTACATCAAAATTTTCAATAAAAAGAACAATAAATATTCTTAACTCTTAAATTATTACAATTTATAACAAGAGTTCATGATAAGGAAACAACCAAGTATAATTAAAATATGAAACAAAAACAGGTACTGTTTAATTTAATATGAATTAAATATATTATATTTAATTAATTAAATATAATTATTACTAAAATTAAATATCTTAATTTATTTTATTTATATAATTAATTTAATAATTATTAATAAATATAATTAAATTAAAAATAAAATTTGATTTAATAATTTAAAATATATAAAATAAACATTATTTTATAAAAAATAAAATTTAAATTATTTATGTTAAAAAATAAATATTTTTATTAATACTTTATTAATAAATGTTATATAAAAGATTAAAATAAATTTAAGTAAAATAATGTATTTTTAAGTTTTATTTAATGTATAATTATTATTAGTAATAGAAATATTTATTTTATTTTAAAAATAAAAATTAAAAAATTACAATAAAAGTTGAACTAAATAACTAATTCAAAATTCTAAAAAAAGAGGGATGGGGTCGGAAGGAAGGGAAATTTAAAAAAAATTGAAAATTTTGCTAATAAGTCCCTATAGTTTTCAAAAAAATTTATACTGGCAATATCAAACGAAACAGGCCGGTATTGACCGATATTTACACCTAGTATATAAAATCTTTATTTTTGTTTTATTCTTCGGCCAATACAGAATGAAATCCCAAACCATGGATGGAAAAGTTTATAATGTAATATAGTGAAATGTTGTTTGAATTAAAGGTTTATAATGTAATATAGTATAAGTTGTTTTTCATTTTTACTGTTTAGGATGTAATGAGATGTAATATGAAACTCTTCTTTTCCATCTCATTCCATTTCATTTCATTATAAACTTTCATCCTAAACCATAGAATAATATTACTTTCCATTTCATTCCATTAATAAACCCTCAACCAAACGTACCTTTATTTTATGTCAACTACCTAAGTTTCCTTTTGTAAGTTAAAGACTCGCCAGTTGTGTCTTGCCATCAAAATTTAAATTTGATAGTTTGTAATTTTAGTTTTTATCATTTTGAGACTCACATTTAAAAATCATCACTTATTTTCTCTTTAGATTGTAATACGTAACAATATTTTAGTTACGTATCCCAGATCGAACGTGAAAGGACAAGAAACTAAGAAATGCAGAAAATACCTGATTTCAAGTTCCATAACTTTAAATGAGCTTTCTGAAGCCTAAACGAGCGCCAAGCCATCGTTTTCTTCACGAAAACTACTCTCTGGGACACGGGTAAGGTCTTTCTATAGTTTTCTCAAAATGTAAGCTCCCTTAATAGGTTAAAGAATCCTTATGCTTATGATTGATATATGAACAATTGCATAAACTCTTAACCTTTATATATAGCATCCATATTGGGCTTCCCCATCATAAGGTCGATGTGGGTCCGGTCAATACTGATTGGGATCCATTTTTCACACGGGTTTCGACTCATTGATTAAGATCATTTATTGGGTCACTTTATTATCATTATCTGAATCAAATTACCTAACTTTACCAATAAGTTATTAAAAAAAACTGAAAAATGCAATTAATAGTTGTCCAAATTTATGAGAAAGGACAAAATTGTCCCCCTTAGATAAACATTAATTATAGTTTTGACTCAAGTTTAAAAACAGTTTAAAAACTCGATTGAGCCAAGCTACTGAATTAGTTGGCTAGGTTTAAAAACAAAACATTTGATCCAAAGATAACCAAAGTCCATCATTTCATCCTACAAGGCTTTCGATACTGAAAAGTATCAAATGCATTTGTCATGTGCGACACAGATCTAATATAATCACGCATACCTAATACCTCTCTAACTTGAATGAAAAAATAGAGTGTAGCAAACTAGGATGATACGTTTATGATCTAAATTATATCATCTTTATTTGTATGTCTCAATTTCTCTAACTTTATGCTAAATCGCATATGCGAAACTGCATTAGAGAAATCCTGTTTTCTCTCACTGAATGTTAAACAGTATTAGAGAAAACTTGTTTCCTCTCACCAAATGCTAAACTGCATTAGACAACCTTTATGGGATTTTAAAAAAAAACTTATATCTCCCTATGTCATGTCACACTTCATAGATATCTGTTTAAAAATGTATGCGTTTAAATGATATAGGCACAAGGTCAATCTATATATACGCCCAATGACCTTTAAATGCTTAAGATCGACATGAATCTTAAGACTTTTATATGTATTATGACAATATATGATAACATATATTACTGAAGATAAATGGTGATCATCTTTATTGATGAATCATCATACCATCATAATACATCAAATGTATAAATGTATATGGAGCAAACATAATGATCTCCTAACTAACAATGTCTAAGGACGTCAAAACACTCATACTGTATACTTGTGTCACAAACACAAGTGGGAGAAGTCCTTTAGTTAAATGATCGACTATCATTTCCTCAGTCCTTAAATGCTCCAAATCTTAATGTTACTTTTTTGTATCAATACCTTTATGACCAAATAATTGACTTTTAAATGCTAAGACCCTGTGATATTCTTTGTTGTTATTAAACAATACAGTAAGAAGATTAACACAGTACAACCAAATGGGTCTAGTCATTGAATCAACCATAGACAACTCAGAAATCAAGTTTCTGAGCTAAACTTTCTGTGAAGCAGCCCTACAGCATGCACTCTACATGCATAGTCGAAGAAGTTACCCGTGTCTACTTGACACACTTCCACGACATTGTACCATCTGCAAACTTAAAACTGTAACCTCAAGTGAACTTTCGATCATCAGGACACATGGATAAAAATTGAATCTGAATTCCTTACGATGTTTAGTTTGTTGACTGTGTTATATGTCAACGTATAATTCTTAGTTCCTTTAAGTATCTCAACACTTGCCAGATTGCATTCCAATGGTCTATACCTAGATTAACCATATATTGACCAAACAGTCAATACAATGTCCCACCTAGTATATAGCTAAGCATACATCAGGCTATCAACCGTACTACTATAGGGAACATTATTCATAACCTCTCTCTTTACTTTATTCTTTGGATACTGTGCCAATGATTATCTCTCACTTTGAGAGATAGGTGATACAACAGGTTTACTGTTAACCGTACTAAACCTTTGTAACACATACTCAATGTTTACACTCTATGAGAGGCCTGAAGAGTGTTGAGATCTATCCCGGTGAATCCAAATACCTAAGACAAAAGATGCTACGCCAAGGTCCTTCATGTCAAAATTCTTGACTAAAAGTGGCTTAACCTTATACAATATGGTCAAGTAATTTGACGTGAGCAATATATTATCCACATGCAGAAATATGAAGATAATTTTGCTCCCTATGATCTCATAGTACAAACATCTTTTAATTTTATTGTCGATGAAGCCGAAAAAGGTCATAACCTCATCAACTCTAAGGTATCACTTTCAGAAGGTTTAATGTAAACCATATACTAATCTGTATAACGCGTAAACCATATCAGTTCCATTTGCATCCTGAAATCCTTCAAGTTGTACCATATAGATCACTTCATAAAAGTCTTTATTCGGGAAAGCGGTTTTGGCTGCCTTCTGATGTAACTCTAAATCATCATAAGCTACAATTGTCTTAATTACTCAAAATATATCCTACGAGGATATGAGAGAAAAAAGTAATATTAAAGTCAACTTTTTTTCTGAGTGAACCATCAGGTAATTAAGCAAGTCCATAAACTGTTGAACTTTATCTTGAAATCCTTAGGTCTATAAACTTCATTTACAACTGATGGGTTTGCAATTTCACTGTAAATCAATTGACTCCCAAACCTTACTATACTTCATGGATTGCATCTCGTCGTTCAGTGCATCCCACCACACACCTGCATTGGGTACATAAATAGCTTTTAAAAAACTAACTGGATCCTTAACATGTCTAATAGCATAGTCCTCTTCACCTGATAAATTAGATGAGATAGTAATATGTCTCACTCTGATGGATTTACTTAACCGCATTAGATCTGGTACCCCCAGGAATCACTGTTTGTACAGGTATGGGTTCCTGTTCATGTACAGTCATAGTACAAAGACCCAGATTCACCGAATCTAACTGTATGAGAGGCAGGTACATAATAACTATAGTAACCACCCTACTATCATTCAAATGGTCAAAGGATCCATCGTCATCATAGATATTGTATTAAAAAAACTTATCTGTTTGTGATTCCACTATTCTAGTCTCACCTTCTATACAGTAAAAGTTGTAACCTTAAAATAGTTGAAATATCTTACTAAATAGCAATGAGCGGAACAAGCTTGCAATCTTTCTTTATAAGGATTATACTATTTTAGTAGGGTAGCCCCATACACAAATATGTGCAAGGCTGGGTTTCCAAACTTCTAGATAATTAGGTAGAATAGCCTTGTTCTGCATCTACTTCTTCAAGTCCTTTAGGGTGTAGTTATGCTTTTTGGTAACATAACAATTTGCTCATAACTATTCGGCATAGTGAATTAAGTCACTATTTCAACTAATTCCAAATATCTGGCAAACGGACCTTTTATAGTCCTGAAACACCATATTTGCCATGATATTCTCCTCACGGTCAAATTTGACTATCTTGCTGAATTTTCCTAATTAGTTCTCAACCTTCAGTTTTTAAGCAATAGCACATAATTGTAAAGGGAATGATCATCAATAAATGTCTGAATCATTTAGAATTGCACAATGCAACTATATAAGATCTATTGATATCTTTATGTATCAGACTTAATAAGTCAAAAGCATAAGTTGACCTCAATACCCTTATTAGTCAACTTACCCCTGTAACAGTCAGCACATGTTCCTAGATCATCGTAATCTATAATTGAGAGAATGTTATCCTTAATCAATTTCTTAACCTTAGGTCTGGAATTGTGGCCTAAACTTTTATGTCACACCATGCATGACCTTTCATTTATCAGGGTTCTTCACTTTATGAATTGTTTAGCAAGATACGAAGAAGCATATATCTAATTTGGGGTAAGACTCATTTTATACAAACCATATGACAAGAAAGTTGTACCATTATGTTTTGCATTAAACAACAATTGTTCAACAAAAGTATTAAATACAAAACATTAACCTTCTTTGTCCAAATTTGATTAAAATATCACATATAAAATGTGTCGTGTAAAACCTAAATGAACCTTACTACAAGTTTCAGTACATACATTCCCAATAGATATTACTTACGCCTCTTTATTGCTATCAACCATCAGTTATTCCTTTCGTTATTTGGCTTTATTTTGGATATGAACCCTTGCATTGTGGAAGCACCTTGATCAAATACTCCATTATATAGCCACCAAATACTTAATGTGACTATCACAAATTAGATTCATAAATTAATAAGCTAATGAGTTACTTAATGGTCACAGTCTTTCCTTCTAAGCCTTATACTACTGGTTTCTGCACTTTTACCAGCATTGAATTAACCAGCATCAACATGTAAACAAGATTTAGTCTTTCTACCTTTGATCTTAGCGGGCTTCATCTTTGCCTTCCCTTTAGTTGCTTTGAGGGATGTAAGAGTAGCAAGCTTAAGTTTCTCCTCCTTAGCAACGCAATGGGCAATCAAAGCATTGAAGTCTCATTCCTCATCCAGCGAGTAATATGTCATCACCATATTACTAAACTTTGGGGGGAGTATATTTAGAGTTTGGTGTACTATGAAGACATCAGGAAGATGAATGTTTAACATCTTCAGTCTACTGTGAAGATGAATTGTAACACCCATACACCCCCTGGGAGGATACATGGATGTCACCCAAGATTGAACAAACAAAACCAAACATCACACTGATATTTATCTTGTTTAGAATCTCAAACACACATAAATATATTACATATCGTAGTCTCAGAACAAAAATCCAAAGAATATGTACAAGCCCCAAACAAAGGAAACAAAATACATTTTTATAAAACAGACTCC
>JANZLX010000009.1:23267660-23305303 GCA_025531955.1 Erythroxylum orinocense
TTTATAAATTTAAAAAATATCCCGAAACGGTACCCGGTACCGACCGGTACCGGTACAGTTCCGTTCCAGAGTCCAATTCGGTACCGAGGCCGGTACGGTATTCAGAACATTGTATAAGATATTAAAATAAATTTAATTAATTAAAAATAATTTATCTATAAATTTTATCTGTAATTATCATCAACAATAAAATATAACTATATTAATAATAACAATTAAATATATTGTAATTTTATTTAAAAAAATTTTTAATTATTGAATGCAATCATATGCCACTGGTAAATCAATAAGACTAGGAAAAAAGGCAAGTGTCTGTCAATCAGATCGATGGACCCGAGTCCGGACGCTATAAAGCGACTTGTCACTTCTAAATTATGTTGCCGAGTGCGCGTTGTCGTCTATACTTTGTTGGCTCACCCCGATACCTAGTTTTGGCAATTAATATTTGGATCCTGGTAGGTAATTAACTTATCACTCGTCGTTTAACATATTGAAAAGTTTTTATCGTGTCATCTTGCTAGTAATTATACTTGGTAATTAATTAATTGAGTTGATAGATTGAGCTCAAATTGTTGCTTTTGAAAATATTGCTATAATAAGTGTTTTTTTCCGACGGTTGAGAAATTAAGGGATTAAAAAATTATTACATTAAAAAATTATTATAAATTATTTAAAAAAATAAAAATAGATAGACATAAAGATAGAGATAGATATAGAGATATAAATTTGACTTAATTTATACAAATTTTAAAAAGTTAATCATTAAATTCAATTTTTAAAATATTTAATATTAAATTTAAATTTTCAATTAATTAAATACTTTTAAATTTGTTATCTCTAATTATATTACATTAATTACTTTTGTATAGACCCGATATTTAGGTCCTTTTTTATATTAATATTTAGTATATAATATCATTGTCACTTGTATATTGTGTTTAATTCAATTCAATTTAATCTAAAATTAATATGTCAAATTTAAATTAATTACTTTTTATATAAGCTTAAATTTTAAGAGATCAATATATACAATTTTCAAAATAATTTTATTTTAATACAATATATAAAAAATATATTTTCATTTTTAAAAAGTTAAAAAAATTTAAATTAAAATAACAAAAAATTATATTTCCTTATATTAGAAATTAAATCGATATCATTTTTACAGTCCCAATTTCATATAAGCTTGTTCGTGCTACATTTGAAGAAAAAATCATAGTGTGATGAACTCATTCTCAAGCTTATTTTTAGTAGTATTTTAATGATTTCACAAATTCTTTAGTTAGGCCTTATAAATCTAAGAGGATTTCAAGAAATTTTTAATCGAACTTATTCATTATTGAGAAGTTGCATTAAGAGGGTTTTCGGTATTTTTAAGACTCGAAGAAAGATATTGGAGAAAATGATGATGTTGACTTCATTTGTTCTATATAAATGCTTGTAAAAATATTCAAATAAATACTAAGATATAAACAGCTATTACTCATGTCCTTATAGATTTTTTTAAAAAGTTATACACTCATAAATCATTTTACACATAAACACCTAATACTAACAACTAATTTTATCAAACATCTTTAAATAAAACAGCTGATATCCACTGGTCAAGTCAGTTATATTAATCTACTGTTACCTAATTGCTGGTAAAATTAACTAACAACTAATGCAATCCACCGATTGTCAAATAGGGCCTTGGTTTAGTTGAACACGGTTTTAATGATTTATATTTAAATTAATCATATTATAGGTTAGATAGATTTAAACATTTTTAAATGATATTATTTTAATTTAATTTCTTAAACTGATATTATTTTAAACCTTAACATTCATAAAATAATATAAAATAGAGCATAATGTTTCAAACGTTTAATTTTTTTTGGGAAATAGAGGAACTCGTAGTCGCTACCCTTTGGATGTGTACTACGTAAATTTCTGGATTGATGCAATAGTCTGTAAATTACATTAACCGGGTACTCCACATTAGACAAGTCCTGCATGATAAGCTCGATCGAGATAGCATAAATACAATAAATTAAATACAAGACCTTTTAGTCCCATGCTCATTCATTTCACCAACTCGACTATCCTTTAGGGGGTCAAATGTTCAAATTGAATATCAACGTTTGACCAAAAGAGTAATTTAGTCCCTAACGTTTTCAGTGAAATCTAAAGTAGACTCCAATGTTTTAAGCGTTCAAAATGAAACTGTTTGTAAAACGTTTAATATGGGTCTTCATGTTTGGTAAATGTTCAAAATAACTCTTGACTGTACAGAATTACTCCCAGAGTTTAATTTCTGTCAAGAGTTGTTATGAACATTTTCCAAATGTTAAGGTTTATTTTGAATGTTTTACAAACATTAAAGTTAATTTTTAATGCATAGAAACGTTAGAGTCCAACTCATATTTTAGTGTTAACGTTAGAGACTAAATTGTTCTTTTTGTCATCAAAGCTAAAAAAAAAAAATTAAGTGGAAGGAAAAATTTTCACAGTTAATTGTCGTATCAACACAGACCTAGTATTATTTTTTATAATTAAATAAAAGAGCAAGTTCACATGATAAGTGTCACACCCAAATACCTCCTGGGAGGATACATGGATGCCACTCAAGACAGAACAAACAATCACACTGATATGTATCAATATCTTACTATTGTTCGAAAAATCTGAAATCGCATACCCGGAAAATATCATGAATGCATGCCAAAATATCAAAGAGACAGAACATAAATCGGACTAAATTTGCTTAATATGCTAACCCCTAATTTGGGGCGTTACAATAAGTAGGATCCATTCTCTAAAATATATATCAGGAAGTCTCACAACCTCATGAGAATGAGATCTACTTTTTAATTAATTTTTAAAAACTAGTTATATGACATTGAGATCCCCTTTTTTATTTAAGATAATAAAATTTGTTAAATTTTCCGTACATTTAAAATATGTTTTGAACGTTTTAAAAGTGACAAGGTTCACTTTAATCGCTTCAAAATGTTATAATTCAAGTTGTATTTTATTATAAGCGTTGAGGTTCAAAATGTACTTTTAAAAATAACTCTCATAATTTTATATTAAATTTAAACTGCACAATTTGAGATTGATTAAGTTTTGAATTAAGTTCGAGTCACCTATTTAAACTTATAATCCAAGCTAGATTTATTATCATCTTTATTTATACCAATCGAATATGTAAAGATTATTTATTATTTATCTCATTCTAAAAATTAATCATTATTTGAATCGAATTCATAAATGTAGTTTTCGTTTTTAATTGTTTATAACACTATTACTATTACAGAAAATGATATTGTTTTATAAAAAATGTCATTTTTATTTTTAATTAAATAAAAATAAAAAAAATAAAGTCAAATTAACCCAATGGATTGACGTAGGTGGTACATGCCTTTGTCCTTAGCCAAGTAGTTGGGGGTTCGAATCCTACCCTTGAGAATGCAGCAAGCTCCTAAATCAGCTATAACCCTCCCATATTAGAGATGTTCCTGCAGCGAAAGGATTAGTCACTGATTTTGTTAGTAAATATCTTATATGCACCGGAAAAAAAATTAAGTCAAACTAAGTTGAGCAAGGATTAGGTTGGGCTGCTTCAAACTTGATCAAATCTAAGTACGACGCATTATCATCCCTAACCACAATAGTCAAGGTCAGGAAGTTGTTTGATAGGAGATTATTGGAATGTGATGTCTCGTCTTTCGAAAACATGAATCTCATTTGTTTACGGCCATTAAAAAAACAACGGCCGCTGCTCATTTTGCTTTTTCTTCATTGAGTAATGTCATATTCGCTCCTCCTTTTCCATTTCCTTTTCCTAGAGAGTAGAGATGGAACAAATTTTATTTATTATCAATTAATTGTGTCTCGAACTAGCACTTAAAAAAAAAGAAAGATAAATTTCTAAATTTCAAGAGATAAAGAAAAAGTAATATTTTTATTTAATACATACATAACAACAACGATAACATTCGGTATAAATCCCGCTAAATGATTTAACATATACATGTTTTTAAAAATTAATTACTAAATAAAACGTTTAAATTCAAAAAATAAATTGAAAAATTCTAAAAAAATTAGGCATTTTAATATATTATTCCTTAATTTAATGAAAAATTTTCTAAATCTTTTATGTATATATTAACCTACACATTAAAATAAGTTAAACAATACTACACATTAACAACATTAAGGATATAATATATTTGTAATAAATTAAAATTTTGTATATTTAATATTATAAAATTGAGTAAAATTTTAGTTATAATTATAATTTATTTCCAATTTATAAATTAAATTTAAGATTTTAAAATATTATTTACTATTAGTTTATCTAATATTTAAAAACCGTCGCTTGCTCCATTCAAAGCACAAGCGTGGATGCATTGTAAATCCCTCCCTCAACTCACACGCAACTCTTTTAGCAATCTCCAAGTTACCGGTTAGGGTCCTTCAAGTATGACAAACGAGATATTATCGATCAAAACGACGACGCGCTTTACCCACGATAGCCGGTGGAGTTCAATGTCCCCATATGGAAACCACCGGTCCCGAAGGCACTCAGTACCTTACCCGAGAAAATCCTGTATAAAATCCATTTTCTCTAGTCAGTTCTCGAGACAGTTCGCAATCTCCCGCATAAACGTCACCGTTCTCGTCTTCGGTTATCGCTGTAGATCTCGTACGATTACATCTGTGTAGGTAGTTTTGTGTTCTTATGGAATTGGTTTATTTATGTTAGGATCTTGGCCTTTCTTTTTGATCGTAATCCTCTTGTTTGTTGTTGTTGTTGATGATGATGATGTTAGCTTTTTCTCAATGATTGATTTCTTTCAAAAGAATATTTATTTAAGATATTTGGATAAAACTTCATAAGAGGCGCTTCTTGGATTCCAGGTGCTCAACATGATGATTATCTGCATGTTAAATGATTATCGGTTAATCTGGGATTTAATCGCGAAGTTCTATTTGATGGATTAATCGCGAGAATGAGTGTAGTACAATGGTATATATTTATGGATTTTCAGTTAAGAATTGGGCAAATTAGATGAAAATAAGAGTGACTAATCGGTCAACTGATGATGGATGTGAGTGCTGATTTCAGGTACTGGTAATTAGTGGATGACTGGATTCACAATTTGTTAGATTCATTGGCTATATACATATATATATATATATATATATATATATATCGATGAAGAATCTTTCACGTAAGTTTTCCGAGTAATGGCAGGTTCGATCAGATTCCGTTTATGTTATTATATTGGGTGACTGAATTTTCTGCTTTTGTTGTCGAATTGCTGTGATGATATTGCTTGAGATGTAATTGTTATCTAAACGGTCTTGTTCAACTTAGAGGGTATTAAAGGCATTCTTTTAGTTTCATTTATGAAAATTTTCAGGGGCTTTGATTTGTTGTGTAAGTTGGAAATTCCAACAAGATGAAACATAATTTGGTAGGTTATCATTGTCTGTGCCAAAGGGGGAATAATATTTTTTTCTTTAAGTTGATAGTACTTGTGTCTGTTCAGGAAGACAAAAGAGCTGTAGGATGGCAGATAATGATGAAAAAAAGGAGAATACACCTCGTGGTGTTGAGTGGGAGGTTGTACATCTCACTGAATCTACATATGCTGCTGCTCCTGGTCCAAAACAAGTTGAAGTGAAAGATGATGGTAAGGAAAATACTTGTGGTGAAGATGAAGGAGAAACTTCTCGGGCGTTGTTTATGTCGGATCACTTTGTATTTCCACCCAACCAGCATGAGAATTTGCCACTGGATCCTGATGACAGTGAGATTGTTGATGAATATGCGGTGAAGAATCTTTTGCCCGAAGTTAGTGTGCAAAAGGGGGATAGATCTGATGAAAAGGAGGAAGAGAATTCAGCATTTAAGGGTTTGAACGTGTCTGAAGAGTTTCCTGGATTACAGCTTTTCGATGAGGAGGGAAACAGGATATCCATATCTGGTAAAGAGTTTGAAGAAAGCACGAAACTGCAACGGTCAATTCTGAGTGACAAGGAACAGAGCATGTACAGTACAGCAACATTTGATTCTTTTCATAATGAGGCGAATCTAGGTGAATCAACCACATTGAGTGAGGACCTGGACATTCCAGAAGCTAATGAACCTTCTGAGGGGAACGTAGACTTTCCTGTGGATGGTTCTCACTCTGCCAAAGCTACTAAAGAGGGTAGATATGATAGAGCTAGTATACCAACCGAAGCTTGGTGGAAGCGAAGGGCAGCTTCTGTGTATTCTCATGCAAAAGATGCTAATGCATTTTGGTCCATTTTTATCGCAGCAGCAGTGATGGGCCTTGTAATTATTGGGCAGCGCTGGCAGCAAGAAAGGTGGCAGACCAATGTCAATAACGAGGTGCTTTACCCCCTTTGTACCAGTTATTTTTTAAATGATTCCGCTTTTGCTTTGTAACTTACTCCCATCTTATTATAGAATTGGCACATTTGATTTTTGTTCATAACAATGGAGATGGCATGTACTAGAGATTTCTTTACACATAGCTTTTGAGTTGTACTCCTATCGGGGTAATTTAAAGGAACATATGTCTTGGAATATTTTCTATATATCTTGGTCGTAGCAGAAACAGATTTAGAGTTATCGAATTAAGAGGAATGAGAAGTGGGTGACCTGTTTGTTAAAGTTGAATTTGTGTTGCTTTGATGAGCTGATGACGTTGACCATTCTTTATTTTTAAGTTTTCTATAAGTGTGTCATTGAAAAGGATTTTTTTTGACATTAGAATTGCATTTTAGGTGTTGAGAATTAATTTCTGCCAAATTTCAATAATTTATGATGCAATTGTCTATGCTTTACCGCTAGATCATACTTTGAGCCACTTGCTCAAACAGTTTAGTAATCATATTTTTGAATCTGCATTCCCTATTATACTTGCATTTACACATTTTAATCGCATTGCAGAGAAGTGGCAGGTTGCTGGGGCCTGTTTATCGACTCAGGGATGTAATTGTCGGTGGGCATCGACGAGGTTCATTTATCACTGGAAGTGTTTCCAGTGATAATTAAGATGATCACTTCCAGTGATAATTAAGATGATGACGAAAAATTCTAGAGTGTCAGGGTGGTAATTATTGTAATTTCCTGTGTGTTATCCTATTTATCTGGTGACAATTTTTCATAGCCTCCATGTTAAAAGTCTATAATTACTTTCATGCTTCTTGGTTGCGTTGGTTATTGGCATTTTATTTCTGTAGCTCTGTTTAAGAATTCATTCCCATCTGAGGTTGGTAGTTCATATGAACTCAATACAACATATCTAGGCAGGATCAACCTTAGAAGCATTTATTCTTGATTTGGCATTAAAAAAACAACCGGAGAGTTACACTCCAAACTGAATATCTTTCACAGAGTGACGACGCGGAAGCACCAGCTTTGGAAGCTTTATTCCGTCAGGTACGTACTGCCTCCGCTGTATACTTCTTATAATGCGCGTTTGAGAAGTAGCGATAGTAGCAATTCTGGATTCAACTCTGAAAAAGTATAGAAACCGAGTCATTTAATCCTACCATTCCAATTCACTGGTGTTGGCACTTCGAAGAACCGCCAGAACAAGGCGGAGAGATGTTAATAAAATTAAGTGATGACAATGCATTCTCAATCTTTTTGACATTATTGCCATTGCACAACCAAAGGTTTTATCTCATTGTTGAAACTGATTTGTGGAGTCATTTTGAAGCCTTCAAGTATTTAGAGATTTTATATTCCGCCTATGATTCTACAAGACTTCTAAATGTTTAGACTTATTGGTTATTGCGAGATTTTCACTACACGGGGGTCAACTTCTATATTATATAAGGGTAATACCGCCCATTATTTTGATAGGATTTGTTGTTTGTTGTTATTATTTAGGTATTGCGAGATTTTGTAAAGTATAGGGTAGAGCATTTTAGGTTTTGTTAATAGCTACTCCTCAATGTTGAATTTTAAATCTTAGGAGGCGGTTGGTTCGCATAATGAGAATGAATATAGTGAGGAATGATAATGGATATTATCATTGGTTAAGAAGAAGGAATGATTATCATTAATAGTTAGTTTGTAAAAAATATTAAGAAATAAAAATTTATTATATTTTAATTAATTAATAATAATAATATTTTAATTAATTACATAATTAGTTATAATATTTTAATTAATGAATTAATTATATTTTAATTAATTAATTAATTTTTTAAGAATCACTACGAAGGAATGAGTTTCATTTTTCTACTAAACGGAGGGTATGGAGGATTTCTCAAAAGTGAGATATCAAATTATTGCCTTTATAATGATAATTAAAAACTAATCATTTACTTTTTATTCCTTACCTATTAATTCCTTCTCAAACCCATCAATAGAACACTCCTTTAATTTTTAAAAGTAAACTTTTTGATTTAAAAGATGATAAAATAAAAACTGTTTTCTTAATTACATAATTAATATAAAATTATTATTAAACGTGAGGGCTATCAATTTACCATTAGTGAAGAGGGTAAGAAGATTTAAGATGAACTTTAGTTTCACTGACTTCAATCTGAATTAGATTCGAATTGGTTTAATCAATAATGAGAGCTCGGATTAATTTGATTTAAAATTTAATTATATTAAAATTAAAATTAATGGATTAAGTTATATTCAATCAGGTTTAGACTTAAGAAAATGGATCCTAATCGCATTTGCATGCCATTAACACTGGGCCTTGTCTTGAGTTTTCGGACTTGACTGACACGTGGTAAAGGAGCGTAAGTTTTCGCGGAACTTGATTGCACTGGATAATAGATTCTTGGCGCAAGTCGTCAACAACTCCTTTTTAAATTTCCTGAAGGTCTTGGCGGGAAATGGGAAACTGTGAAAGAGATCAGTTCTACTTGAGATTCTCGATCGTCTTCTTCTCGATGTTTCTGTTTCTATGCGTATTCTGAGAATGTCTTTGATCTGTCCCTCTCTTTTTTTCCCCTCCTTTCGCTTCTTGTTTTACTTGTTCGCGAGCTCGAGTGACTCGCACTTTACGATTTGTTCCACCCAACGTTGTTAGCATCAAGATTTGGATGTTTGTTTACCTGTTTCTTGCTTAGTTTGTACGATCTTCTTCTTCTGCTCCTGTTAGGAGCAATGAGGCTGATTCTGCAAATAAAACTGAAACTTGTACTAACTTCTCCGAATGCACTTGTGTTTGGAGGTGAGAGCAATGATATGCTGTCTTGTTTTACTGGTAGAAGCATTCAGGTATTGGAGATCGTGCGCATTTTAGGTCCTAATGATTGTCAGATTCTTCCTCTGTTCATTTATGGAGGTGCTCCTACTGGAGAACCATTATCGTTCTTCAGAATTTTATGCAACTTAATCGTCCTTCTATATATGCGAGTTGCGGGGCCTCGTGCAGTACAAGGATTTAATTTGAGTGCATTTTGAGTTGTTTCTTCTTAAGATGAATGCAGCCAGCGGTAATTCAATGTTTTGCTCAAAGTTGTAGAGATTGGAATTATGTCTGCTGTAGATTGCAGCTATCTAGTCTTTTTGATACAACTAGTTATCGGTCCGCAGTATCTGAGTACTTGTCTCCTATCTTGTCTTGAACGACTTCTCATCGGATGGAAAATGATGGAGGTTTTGACATTAGATGTTAAGATCTGCAATGCAGGTAGAAAGGAGCCTGAAGTTTCCTCTGGCAAACTACTTACCGATCGAAGGTAAATTATCTGAGGATCAAGGTTCAGCCCCAATTCACCACTATAATTTTTTAGTTCTTCAATCGGGCGTGTTACCATTTTATAAGCATATGTTTCAGGGTATCCAATAGCCACCTATTTGCAAATTAAGTAGTCTCCAATCGCTTGTATCACCTTGTTTATTGAGCAAATATGACGATGTGGGTTTGTTGATATTTTTCATCCAGTTTCACTCGTGAACATAATTGTGCATCGGATCTTTTTTCTGTACTCCAGATTTTTGAGTTATCAGACGCCAATCCACGCAGAACATAATAATAGCAACCCGACGTTGTGGTTCTTAAATCTGGTTGAAACAATCTCTCTGCTCATTTTTGTAGTGTTTTATGTGCTAGCGATGGGTCTGCAAATTCCAAGCTGTTCGAAGGAGCTGCTCTAAATTTCACTTGACGAAAGAAATGATAGTGAAGTAAGCATAATATTAAATGCTCTTATTCCTTAATGGAGGAATGGAACTTTCAGGTTATGGTCTAGGTTTGGAAGACTGATTGTGTTCAAAGAAGTGCTTCAGACAGGTAACATGTTGATCACTTTGTTACTGTTTATGACTGTAGGAACTAAGAACCTAACTTTAGTTCAATTAGCTCATCTAGAATTTTCTTTTCGAAGCAGCACAGATTCTTGTAATCCTTAAAAGCAACTTCAATCTAAATCTGAAAGTTGGAACCCGAGGTCTATTTGCAACTCCTTGAACGAATTATATTTTTGTGGATGGTAATTACAATTGGGAACTTCTCTTTTTATTGATGGCTATTTAATTCATGCATAGAAAAGATTGTACATGGTCTTTCCAGGAAGTGATTATTGTTTGTCCAATCCAAAGAGTCTCTCCATGAAGTTGAGATTGAGAACCTGGGATTACTCTGGTAGGATTTCTCCTTTTCCATTTTTGGTAGAAGGGTAGAATTTCTACACAACACAATTGAGTGGCAATTAGTATTGACAAAGCAAGTTGGTCACCGACAATAACTATTGGTCTACGGTCATGTTGACAACAATAGCCTGTCCATGTGGCTAAGGGTCATTGGCACATGCAACTATTTAGCAGACTGTTGAGTTAAAGGAGCAGTAGTTCGGCAGTTTGTCACCTAAGTTAATGCATTTTGTTGACTCGTGTCCTGCTCGCCTTTGTTTCGTGACTTTTTCTTTGCAGTTATTCTCTTCATAAGAAATTAAGGGATTGGTCTCTGCCCACAAAATCGCCTAATGAGGCAGACCTTTAAAGGGAAGAAGAATAATACCACCGAGGTATTAAATTCTAAGCCTTTTCCTTTAAGTTAGTTGACTTTTCGTACGCTTCGTAGACTAAATTTCTTTTGTATACGAGATATAAAAAATTATATTCATATTCTTTACCTTTTAACCCTATCAAGGTTTTAACTAGTAAATGGGGAGGTAACAGTGTCATCGAGTGAAAAGCCAAGGAAAAATGGAAAGAATAAATAGAAAAAGAAAAAGAAAAGCTTATCATCATGAATTTAAATGGGGAGATAGCTAAGTCTAATTCTGAAAATAAATCATGTTGAAAATAAATCATGTTACTAACTTGTCAGTTTGTCAAAGAAAAGAATTCATTGAAGGGGTTAATCTTAAATCCTTTGTTTTGAAAATCGGATCGGACCGGCCGATCTGACTAGTGATTGGTTGGTTATCCGGTCTGGTTCACCTCTAAAAGACGTTTCTCAATTGAACCAGTAAGAATCGGTCAAAACCGGTCCGATCCAATCATTGGTTCAATAATTTTTTTATTTTTTATTTTTTTATATATTTTTGTATTTTTTAATATTATATATAATTAAATATAATTATGACGTCACACCGGTTCGACCGGTGGTTGAATCGATCGAACCAATTAAACCGATTACCAGTAAAGTCTCTGGTTCAATGGCTGGTTCGAATTTTAAAACCCTGAATTAAATCTTAAAGAAAGCATTTTGGTTCCTCAATCTTACACCTCCTGACAATCTCTTTTCCTAATTAGGAATGTAATAAATAGAAACCGAAAAATTAGTTAAAACGTGAAATAGTTGGTTCATAATTACGTGGACGTAATGACTACTTTGAAAGTTTACTCACAACTCTCTGTATTGTTTAATCAAATGCACTTTATCTGCCTAAGCATTGTCACAGGAGCTTACATAAAAAATATGTCCAAGTTTCCCTTAGATTCCCGTTTCGTACAAGAATCACTCTTTTAAGATTTGGACTGTTTTTCTCAAATAAGTATGATTTCCACTTAGGCTTGAAGATGTCATGGTGGCTTAATAAATCATACCCAACGGCCACCTAAATTAGCCATCCATCTCCCACGTCAAGTCTAATTAAACCGTCCACCTAAATTACCTATATTTCATACCTGTATCGACCAAGACACATTCACTTTATAATTCTTGGGAATCATGACTACAAGAACCAGACACAAATTTCTTAACCCTTTAGTAAATAAAGGAAGAGAATCTCTAGGGACTGATCAAGAGGAAGAAGCCCCTCATTTTATGATATACCAAACTTGTTACGATTAGGAAACTTTTAGTGTATGGTTGTAACTTTTATGCCTACCATGGAAGATTCACATTTATTTGGGTAGCAGATAGAGTCAGCTACTTATGAACCTACTTGAAGACGCCCTTTATTTATTATCGTTAGAAGATCAAAAGACCTAAAGTCAAATCTCAATCCTTTCTCGTAACGTGTGGGTTATGATTTATGAAGTTAGTGTCAATTACATTGTAAAAGAGAGTAATTCTTAGCTTGATCTTTAAGGTCCCAACTACTGAATTATGATACAATTAAAATCACGACTAGTTTACCGTTGAATCTCTTCAACTACTTGCTAATTTTTACATAGTGAAATTGTATTAGCCATGCCCTTTTAACGTAAAGTTATATTCTTATCGTTTCTGGTCAGGGTGAAGGAAAGGTGTTTTGTTTTTGTTGGGATCCAAATGTACACGTCTGCTGATAAATGGTAATGCATAAATAATAAATATATGTAAGATGTACATTTGGTCCCCTCTTGACCTCCATTGCTTTATCTCTAAGAATTCAGTTACGTACCAGGTTCATAAAAAACAGAGAGATAGGTCAACGGCTCTTGGATATAGGTCAATTTATGATGGCTTTGCCCACTTCATTTTTGCTTTCTGTTCTCATTAATTACTTGCTGTGAAAGTGAAACCGCTTAAAGCTAAATAGACAAAATAGTTTTAATTTCAGGATGGCATGAATAAAAGAGGAAAGCAAGTTTATTAATAGGAAAAATATGTAAAAAATTTAATCAAAAAAAGGGAATTTCAGGAATCGCGTTGGAGTTGACCGGCAGAGTTGCAGACTGATGAGGCCATGCGCTTTTTGGGTTCAGGTGAGAAATTACTAGGTAGACTTGTTATATTGCAATTAAGTACACAGACCACCACTACCATCACCTTCACCGCCACCAGTCATTTAACACGCACACCTTTTTTTACCGTAATGCATTGATAGAGAAGGTCAAAACCTTGTGATAGTCAAGCACACCTTTTTTTACCGTAACGCATTGATAGAGAAGGTCAAAACCTTGTGATAGACAAGCACACCTTTTTTTTTTTACCGTAATGCATTGATAGAGAAGGTCAAAACCTTGTGATAGTTATCTTTTTGTTATAAATTTTCAGAGAAAAAAAATAGATAAGGAAGGGAGTTGTAAAAGAATTGAGTCCTATAAATGAAGCCCAATTAAAAATTCTTGGTAGGTTGCTCACCGAACCTTAACCAAATGCCCACATGATAAGTCCATTTTTCATTAAAGAAGACTCACTCAATTGTTCTATGAAGAAATCAGAATTGGATATACGTATTAATAAATTTCTTTAAAAATTGTCATGTTGTAAACAAGAGAGGCCAAAGTAATCCTTAAAAAGTCTTAAACACCAGTACGTGACCTCATCTTTTCTCTCTTTTTCTTTCTTATGCCTTGCTTTGTTGTGTCGTAGCTCCTCAACTAATCTCTTTTAAGTCGTCTTCATTAAATGCTTGAATTTAAAGACCCTCCTCCCTTTGCCCGCAAATTTAGGTCTACATGCAAGAAGTGAGAGGGAATAGAGAGAAGGAGTACAAAGATTAAGTCTTTTGAGTTTTGAAAAAAGGTTATTGCTAATGGTGGTTTTGCTGGTAAAAGGAAAACGAGCAAGGGGAATCGCTGTTTTTAAGCTTTCAAGTCTCAACGACCTCTCAGGGCATTTATAGTGCTACCGTCTCAATGTTAGAGAAAGAGAAAGACACAGAGATGGTCCAATCTCAAGAAAACAGTCTGGCCTTCATAATTGCTTCCATTACATTTCACCTATAAATCTCCTCTCTCATTATACTCCATTTTGTACTATCACTTTGTTCTTCCCTTATCTTTCTCTCCTTCCTCTCTAGTTTCTTCACATCACTCCCCTCTCTCTCTCTACACTTTTCTGTATCACTCTTTTTAACTTCTACCATTTTGATGATCCTTCATTTTATTCTTTGGAGAAAAGGGCATCTGGGATTCTCTTAAAGATTGAAGCTTTTTGCACTTCAACTTCATTTTTGAGGTAAGTGAAGTTCATAGACTATCACCAGACTAAAACCGAAAGTGTTCCGTTTTTCTTTCTTGTTTTGTATACTTGTACACTGTGAGTATGGATATATCCACTGCTTTGTTGCTTCTAATGGCGGTTACGGCGTATCTACTGTGGTTCACTTTCATATCACGGTCGTTAAAGGGTCCACGTGTCTGGCCCTTGTTGGGCAGTCTTCCTGGGTTGATCGAGAACTGTGATCGCATGCACGACTGGATCAGTGACAATCTACGCGCCTGCGGCGGCACTTACCAAACATGCATCTGCGCTATCCCGTTTCTGGCCAAGAAGCAAGGACTCGTGACGGTCACGTGTGACCCGAGAAATCTTGAGCATATCTTGAAGACCCGATTCGACAACTACCCCAAAGGGCCTACGTGGCAAGGAGTGTTTCATGATCTTCTCGGTGAAGGCATCTTCAACTCCGATGGGGACACGTGGCTATTCCAGCGTAAGACTGCCGCACTGGAATTCACCACCAGGACTCTTCGTCAAGCCATGGCTCGCTGGGTCAGCCGAGCCATTAAATTGAGATTCTGCCCGATTCTCGAATCGGCTCAGGATAGAGCGGAGCCGGTTGATCTTCAGGACATGTTGCTTCGGCTCACTTTCGATAACATATGCGGCTTGGCCTTTGGTAAGGACCCTCAAACATGCGCTGTCGGGCTGCCGGAGAACAGCTTCGCTTCAGCTTTCGACAGAGCCACTGAAGCCTCACTTCAGAGGTTTATATTGCCTGAGGTTTTGTGGAAGGTTAAGAAGTGGCTCAGGCTAGGGATGGAAGTGAGCTTGAGCCGAAGCTTGAAGCAGCTTGACGACTACTTGACGGAGGTTATCAATGCAAGAAAACTAGAGCTAACGAACCTACAACAGAAAGATGGGAACCTACACGATGATCTGCTCTCTAGATTCATTAAGAAGAAGGAGTCCTACTCAGACACATTCCTCCAACACGTGGCGCTCAACTTCATTCTCGCCGGGCGCGACACGTCGTCGGTTGCTCTCAGTTGGTTCTTCTGGTTGATCATCCAAAACCCTTCAGTGGAAGACAAAATCTTGACCGAAATATGCACCGTTCTGATTGAGACACGCGGCGATGACGATCTGTCAAAATGGGTCGATGAGGCTCTGGTCTTTGAAGAGCTTGACCGTTTGATCTACCTCAAAGCAGCATTGTCAGAGACCCTGAGGCTCTACCCCTCTGTGCCTGAGGACTCCAAGCACGTGATCGCCGACGACGTGTTGCCGGACGGCACCTTTGTTCCAGCGGGCTCGTCGGTGACGTATTCGATATATTCAACGGGTAGGATGAAAAGCACATGGGGTGACGATTGCATGGAGTATAGACCAGAGAGGTGGTTGTCCTCCGACGGCAAGAAGTTCATAATGCATGACTCTTGCAAATTCGTGGCATTTAATGCAGGTCCAAGAGTTTGTTTAGGGAAGGATTTAGCGTACCTACAAATGAAGTCCGTGGCAGCATCGGTGCTTTTACAGCACCGGCTTGCGGTAGTTCCGGGACACAAAGTGGAGCAGAAGATGTCATTGACATTGTTCATGAAATATGGACTTAGAGTTAACGTGTATAAAAGGGACCTGGAGGGTAGTGTGGAAAGAGTAAAGAAGGTTTTGCATAACGGCGTGAAAGTGAACAGATTATAGGAAGGTGGAAGTTGTCATTAAGGTCATGTTGTGTTATTTAAGGAAAGATGGGGACTGAGTCCTTGTGAAAATACAATATAAAGAGAAGGGAAGAGGGCAAAAAGAGAGTGGGCGTGGGTCATACAGTAAGCCCCTACTTTGTCTCACTCACAGGCTTTGAAGATAGAGCATTGTGACTTACACATGCCAAACCTAGGCATAGTTTTTCTTCATTTTTAACATTTCATGATTAATATGAGAGGGATAAGAAAAGGAAAATAAATACAAAAAAAGAGAAAAAAAAGAGTTGAGTATTTTAAACTCACTCTACTTTCAAAAGTTTTCATAGATTTTTTTCTTTCTATTTTGATTTGTTTCTATTGGTTGTAAGAGGAAATAAAGTTTCATAATTGAAGTATAAGTCCTATATTCATATTCTAAAATTTAGTGTTTATGTTCTTTTTTGTTCTGATAGAGGAGCAGTGGTAATCATATGTACTATTGAGTTTTTCTAAATTTTGTTAGACTTGCTTTGAGTTGTGGTTTATTATTATCATAACTCTTTCTAGACTTCCAGAAAGTAAAGAAGCTTACGGGTTATGGATCGTTGATTTTTTTATTTGTTATTGGTTGATTTTTTATTTGTTATTGATGTTGGCAAATGAAATCACCTGTGTCATTTGCACTATTCTAACTATATTTCAGTCCATTTCATCTACACATTTATATAGAACTTACATAAATATATAAATGAGATGGACTGAAACAGAGTTAGAATAACACAAATAATTCTACATAAATACGTAGATTAAATAGATTGAAACAAAGTAAGAACAGTACAAATGTCACAAGTAATCGCGTCCCCATGTTGGTTGTAGGAATAGTACTACCAGGTGATTGAGAGTTCCTGAACTTTCAATTTGTGCTTTTGTCAAACGGGAACAAATCTTCTGTCAATTTTATGATGTTTTATTGTGTCCAGTGAATCTCAGTCATTTATTTATGTGAGTTCCGCATAGGCTCCATATAAATAAACGTGGGGCCCACATAAATGAACAGCTGAGATTCGCTGAACACAATAAGACGTCATAAAACTGGACAGAAGATCTGGATTGTTGTGAAACTGAAACCACAGAGAAATTGCACCTGAAAAGAAAGCTACGACGTGAATGGCTATTATGGCTATGTTAAGCTCATCTACAGAGGGGAAGAGCAAGTTTTGTAACGTAATTCTGCACAAACGATGTTGAGTGGTGTACCAAAAAGGAATGCTAAAATGGAAAATGTGTACTGCTCGGGACAAATATCCCGCTAACCGTTACCAAATCTATGTCACCGCTTCAGTGATTATGACACCTTCAACAGGCATTTCTTTTTCTTTTTCAAATTCCCCTTTTTTTTTTACAGTATAGTAAGTAAATCTCTAAATAAATACAAAAATGCTTTAATTATATATTTTAGTAATTTATTTTATGAATTAATGATTAAAATTTAGATAAGATTATTTAGGAAGCTTAACGTAACTCTGATAAATCATCTATTTAAATAAGTGGATTGTAACCTTTTTTGTCCATGCCTTTGAATTTATGGTAATTGAAATAATATACATTTACCCCATGTTTTAAAAACCAGATCGGACCAGACTAGCCGGTTCGACTGGTGACCGGTCAACTATTCGATTCGGTTCAGTCTTAAAAATTAATTCTCAATTGAACCAGTAGAAACCGGTCAAAACCGATTAATTGACCGGTCCGATTCGACCACTGGTTCAATAATTATTTCATTTTATTTATTTTTTGATATAATTTTGTATTTTTTTAATATTATTAATAATTAAATATAATTATTGTATAATTATGAACTCATACCGGTGACCAATAAAACTTCCGGTTCGGATTTCAAAACACTGCATTTACCGCAACTCAAATATGCTTTATCGACTACATCGACTGATATTTTGCCAAGGCAATTCTAGTTAATAATGTCGAATATGGTGGACGATATAAAGTTTAAATTGCCATAACAATGAAACTGTGTACTACTAAATCTTTCCGCATTTAGTGAGACTTTCATCAAATGTTATTGTTACTGTATACAAGTTAAAATGTTATTGTTGTTGTATATAAGTTTTCAATGTATAGAAAAATATTCAATATCATGCAATGAAACTGTTTCTATAAATTCAAATTGCATTAATAATAAATAATAGTCAGACCTTTCAAAATTTTAAGTCTAAATTTAAATTAAATTTAATATTCAATTAAATAAAAATTTATATATTTATTTTAATTAAACACGTACCAATTTTACCAATTCTAATTTCGATCACAACTTCTCTTCATAAACTCCAGATACCTATAGATTCAAGTGAAAAGATTAGATTCAACTTTAAATTCTTTTTACCAAATTTTAAAATCTTGTCATTTAAAAATTATCCTTCAGCGTTATTAGAATTTTGACTTTTTATGTAACAAGAATAAATATTTATTTACAGTAAAGATTTTATAACTAAACTTTAATATATTGAACATTGATTTATGAAATAATGATAACATCTAATATATAAATGTGAAAATGTTAAGAATTATCGAAAAAAGGAAAGAAATATTAAAATATTTATCCATAACTTTTGCCAATGTCTATACTTTCATTACCTACATTTCTACCAAGGCCGACTGCTCAATGCATTGTAGGTGTACAATCACGTCAGCTTGTTTTGCTAGAATTTAGCAACCATGAAGTAGCCATGGAATTAAGACTTATTGTAGGTTGATGAAAAGTAGGGTTGATAATGGATCAGCCCTAACCCGACCGAGGCCCAGTTGGTGGCTTGAAGTCAGTCAATTCAGGTTGGGTCTAGGCCAATTTGTCAATCTCTAATTAAAAATCTGACAAGAGTATATATTGAGAGTTGTAGGAGTGCAAAAAGCTCACTTACATGAGAAGCAGGAAACTTGTAGATATAAATTAGGACATTATCTACCTGATTTACTAAGATGTAAGAAAGGGACATTACCTGACTTAAAAATCTTGTAGCCAGAGTTAAATCATTTCAGGGATAGGGATAAGTAAGTACCTAAAAGGTGGCAAGAAATCTGGGCTTTTTCTGTACTCAGTTGTTCACCATGCATATGTCTCTATTCCCACATTGTTCACCATGACTTAATCACTTCGACCACTTTGAATTTTTCTACTTGGAACCTTTTGCTTGTAGGTTGTGGCCACTTTCCTCTCTTACAGAACTTTCAGTCAAGAACTTTCTCACCTGTTGAGAAGATGTTCCAGACCAATGTGCCAATGATGTAGAGTGCAACAGCCACCTTAAACACATCATCCCAAGAACCTAAAAGAACAGACTCGAAACAAGTGAGTGAAGTAGCAAGATCCCAGGAAAAAGTAAAACAAGCCATCTACTGGCTTACCTTTTTGGAGTATATAGCCAGTTGCAGCAGTACCAAATACACCAGCGAGCACTCCAGCTGTATTTGAAAGTCCTAGCAGTACACCCTGGCATTGGATAATCTCTTAATTTTCACCAAGATCTTGAAGTAGTTTTACAGTGAATGATACTTTATCAAATAAATTGACGGGTCATCGAATGTCAAGCGACGACAATAACAGTAGAATCCGTAATCTTTATTCTTTGGATATGTACTTAAATCATAATTTGCACAATACAGAGAGCAACAACTCACAGCATAACGTGGGCCAATATCTTGATGGTTGGAATAGAGCCCAGACTGAGAGAATGCGTCTGATCCCTGTTCTCAACCATGCATACCAGAGGTAAATTGAGTCACACCGTTAATGAGTAGATTCATTTTTGTTTCACATCAACACTAGTTTGATGGAATCACACAATGTAGGTAAAGCAAATTATTCAAGCAAAGTTATCCCTAAACATATTGACATCCAGGAATTTTTGTTGTTGAAGTGAGTGATCTGAGAATTTCTGTTATAGCTTGAAAAGGAAATTTTGAAGATAAATGTCAACGTTGTGGAAGAAATTATACAAGAATTAGTATAGGGAAAGGAAAATAACAAGTAATTTATGCTCTGAAATTGATAATAAATTCAAACCAACCTGACTGCAAGCCATGCATAGTACAGCCATAGCAGGAGTTGTAACACGGCCCAATTGTGTAAGAAAGAAGGCTGGGCCTAAAAACCCAATTGATTGCATTATCTACAAGGCAAGAAGTTGGATGAATTATTAGCAGAGTTAACGACAATAAAAAGGCAATAAAAGAGGACTCAGCAAATAAATCCTTGCCTTTCTAACTGCTGTAATGGAAAAACCATTGCTCACAAGTGTGTCTGCAATCCAGCCTCCTATGTTTGCGAAAACAGCCATGGTCAACCACGGCAAGACACACAATAGCCCAGATTCAGTGAGGTTAAACTTCAACACCTGAGGAAATAATCATGAAGATAAAGGAAAAACAACTAAATCCTCTGTAGATTGGGAGAAAATCTAGTAATAACCAATTAGAATGAAAATGGTGAAAATTTCAAGCTTAAGCTTAGTTGAGGTGAAGGGAAGAAGAAGTTGAGATGTTTCGTATTTCCAATGATTCAGATGAGAAACATTTAAAAGAAAATGTTTGATAGGTGCAATCTAATACGTAAAGCTTTCGTAGGAAAGAAATAATACCAACCAATAAAAGAAATAACAGAGGACAGATGGACTAGTCTCTGACATGGATCTGATATTTATAGAAAAACTATCTAAAAGTTCTAATGACTTCTAGGAAAAGCCATTTTAATATTTGAATCATATGATGCAAGGTGAAAAAATGAAGATATATTACCATATTACAAGCATCCAATCGAGCTAAGATTATTTTGTCAATTGCCATAGGGGTAATCAAACAAGTCTAGAGTTCTCAATTTGTATAATCACACATCAGTTGCCAACAAGGCAAGAACATCAGACTGACTATGGTGCCAATACTAAAATAGAAGAAAGTAGATCTTGCAAGAAAAAACAAATAAAACGGTAACAGTAGATTATTAAAATAACCTGGCTGTAGTAGGTAGGCATCCACGTCAAAAGAATAAAGGTTCCCCAATTATGGCAGAAGTGAGAGACGATGAGAGCCCAAACAGGTGCTTTTGATAATATTAACTTCCAAGGTATGACTGAAACAGGTTCTTTTGACACGTTGCCCCCCAAGATAAGCTTCTTTTCCTGAGAACTAAGTTCGGGATCTTCCTTTGGTGAGCTATGTGCCTGAAGCAAACCAACCAAAGATGCAAAAACAGATTTTTGAGTTTCTCTGTCGTGACTCATAAATATATCCATTTTTCACCAACATTATGTCCAATATTGTGCATTCTCTTATCAAGCTATTGCAGTTATGATTTTGGTCCAGTAGAAACACCTTGGTTCTCAATATTATCAACGTGCAAATTCAGTTTTTTTTTTTTTTTTTGTGCTAAGAACATGAAAAAACAGTTATGACTTATTGGCATGAAAATACAGCCATGATGCAAGATCAAGTTACCTTTCTTAGCCATAGTGCAAACCAAATACTTCCAAGGGATCCAAACGAGTAGAATACAGATGGCCATCCAAATTTCTGGATTAGTATGGGGGAAACAGCTAATCCAGTGACAGAACCAAGATACATCCCACTATAAACAAAGGCAAGTGATCTGCTTCTCTCCGACACAGGAATCCACTTGGAAAGAATATTATTCATGGCAGGCATCGCAACACCCTGCATGCAAATTGGTCACTGTGGGCAATGAGAATCCTCAACCATGAAAATTGAAAATATTATGGGTTATGCGTGCAGTAGTAGGTTACTCCATTAGAACATAGATTTAAGTCCCTAGATCCACCTCAAAATTCAAAAAGTAAGACAAGAAACACTACAGAAGAATCACAAGACTCGAGAGATTTTACTCAACAAAACAAGCACGGAGACAACCAATTTCATATTTCAAATGAAGATTCTAGTCTCATTTCATAGCTTTGTTATCATTAATGACATTGAAAACTAGTTCATGTTAGGTTCATTTCTGCTTCCATAACGTTCATATGTCTTTTCTAGTATGAAACACTATCGTAAAATATGAAATATCCAAAAGTAAACCGCAAATCAAAAGTAGAAGCGTATAAGAAGAGACAACCTCGCCAATACCCATAAAGGCACGCATCATAAGCAAGAAAGGAAGTCCAATCCTTGCTGCAATAGGCGTCAAAACAGTAGCAACTGACCACCACACAACTCCAAAACCCAGCACCAGTTTTCCACCAAGTTTATCTGCCCAGATGCCCCCAAGAATCTAGAGACCGGTAAAAATAAATTACAGTTGAACATTAAGCAACAAAGTTTCTAGCTCTTGAGATGCAAAAGAAATATTTCTTTAAATAAGTTTCGTGTTACTGAATATCTAAGATCATACCTGAGTCAGTAGATAGCCCCAGAAAAATGATGATTGAATTAAACCAACAGTTGCACTGTTCCAGTTGAACTCTTTAGACATCGGAAGTACTGCAATGCTCATATTAACCTGCAACAAAAAGATTGAAACTAGCACATGATTAAGCTATGAAAACTAGTGATAACAGCAAACCATCGACATGTATGATTCTTAATCGAAACAATCAATTTTGTAAGTTTGTCTTAGGAATTCAGATGTAGAATTGAAATTGCTAATTCCTCACCCAATTTCACGTGACAAGAACAACAGAATTGACAGCGTTCATACAATCCATGGAAATTAGACATAGTGATTAAAAATCCAAACTAAAAAATTTCACCAAACTACTATAATTTGTATGCAACAAAATCCAACCTTATTTGAGCAACATTTCAATTGAACATCCAAACCACAACCTTGAGTGAAGAAAATGAAAAAAGAGAACTTCAAAAATAACTCACACGGTCCATGTTGCACAACAAAAACGCAGTAAAACAGAGCAGCACAATGACCCATCGTTTTGGAAATTGTTCCAACCAAGCAGACGCTTCCAGGGCATTTCCCTCCACAAAAACCACCTCACTTGATCCATCCACCGACTTCACCGACTCCACACCGCCATCAGTTATCTCATATTCCTCCGACTTGTAGTACGCACGACTTCGCTTCAACTTCGCACAATCTAAATTACAGAATTGCGCTTTTCTGGTGAGATCTGAAGAAACAAAGCAACCGCATCTTCTTCTCCGAGGATAAGCTGCTGCTGCTTTCGAGAGCTTCATGGATTTATAATCTGAATTACCACCAAATGCTTGAACAAACGCAGAATATGACAATCCTCCTGATCTGAAACCGTTAACTGCCCGTCTCTGTAACTTCTCATACAACACACTCACACTCCCTTGCACATACCGTACAGTATAAATGCTTCTCCGATGTGAAAAACCTTCTTCTCTTTTTTCAACTTTACCCGCAACCAAACATTCTCTTAGTCTCAAACCGTAAACAATCCAACTCTTTTCAAGAGCAACAAAATTCACATGCAGAGAACTTCAAAACTTAAAAGAAAAAGAAGAGTAAAAGCCATACCTGAGCCGACGAAAGAACCGAAGTTCCGGTTAGAAAGTAAACCACCGATGGCCATTGTTTGAAAGTAAGCTGAAGCAGACTGAAACTACTCTCCCCCTACCTCCACACCATTTCAACTTACAGATGTACCCAAAAACAGACTGAAACGACGCCGTTTCTTAGCCAATCTTCTGATCTCAGACGACCGGACAGGATAAAGTGGAGAAGAGAATGATTTTTCTTTTGTTATTTTTCAAAAGAGGGAAAAATAGCCAAGTGATGTTAGAGTCTGAAACGTGGCACTATCCTCTTCCCCAAACCGGTGGGCTGCCAGTAGAGTTGGACAAAATGATCGAAATACCCTTCCATCCTATGAGAACATACGGTGGTTGATCTGGTAAATATAAGTGATCTTGTGGGTAATTTTAGCCGTTACTCCGGAGGAGCATCTCCCCTGGATCACCGGCGAAAGACTCCGAGGAATGGATAAAGCAAATTTTTAATTTCATATGATAAGGAATTATATATTAAATGCTACAAAAATATATATGACATGGGATATTTCTACCGCACGCGCGTAATGCAAAGCTAAACGTAAACCACGCGCGCGAGTCTTCCTTGGGCTTAGGCCCCGTTATTTTTTTTTGAAATCAGGCCCGTTATTTATATTAAAAAAAAACTCAAAGTCTCAATTTGAGTTATTTATATAAAAAACTTTTTAATTTAATAATCATAATAAACTAATTTACATTTATTTTAAAACTTTTAAACTTATAATTTTTTTAAAATTAACTAAAGAGTTCAAATTTAAATAAATTGAACTCGATTAATCAAATATGACTTAATTTATTATAATTTTTAAATATCAATTTAAAAATAAAGATATAAGAAAGTTCAATAGTACACAACTTAATCCCTACTTAATAAAGAGACTATTTCTCATTAAACTCGAACTTAAGTCGTAGTCATCATTATGCCCTGAAGTCTCGCAGTGAAGCGGGTCCCAAGGAGCCTGATAGTACGTAACCTTACCCCCATATTATAAAAAGGTTGTTTTTAATAAACTCACATGCATATGTGACAGGATAATAGTAATACAAGTTAAAGGAGTAAATACATAAAAACTGGGAATATATATATATATATACACCTAATGGTGACCATAATAGACCTCACCACATAATTAATACAGTAAGAATGATATATAATGAGTATAATAATTAATACAAAAAATACTAAAATAAAAATAATAATAAGTAATAAATAATAATAGTAAAACAAGATGTGATAATAAAGATTGCAGAATTAAGAAACGTCAGGTCACTAACAGGATTCCCAGCAAAGTTTTTACCAAACTTGTCAAGATGCTTGATGCAGCAAAATTGTCAGCAAATGCCAAAGGATTTACGTGTCTCATCATCGCCTGCACCCCTCCGCCGCTGTCTTGAAACACAGAAAACTTATGCTCGGTCGCCACTCGCCAGAGACAACGATAAGATCTTCGGAGCTCTGAACGTCGACTTTTGCCACATGTATGTTATACAACTCGAAAAGGTGATATCTTATGGGAAGCCAGAGAGATATATGGCAAGCCACTCGCCTCTTTTCCGTCTCTTTCCGCACCCAAGTATCCAAATTAAATTAAATTCAAACTCCAAAATAGATTTTAAAATTTTAAATATAAATATTTAAAAACTTGACCTGACCGATCAATTGTGAACCCAAAAAGGCTTGACCTGACTGGATCTATTATGAACCTACATGTCATAAACAGCAGGCTAACATATAAGCAAGATTACACAAAATAACAACTACAAATTCTAAGCAAAATTCATACATAAATAACAACTATGAATTCTATTGTTGGAAAAGAATAAAAATTAAGGATAATTTTTGCACTCAAAGTAACTGAAAGAGATTCATAATGATTCAGTCAATTCACAATTGCAGAAGTGATATTGAACACCATGTGAAAATTCTTTAATGGGTTCGTTTGTCTTGTGTTTTTAACATTTACAAGGTCAAAGATTTGCATTGTTCCTATACATGTACACGTTCTGCCACCAACCAGCCACACAACAATGGCCGCCACTAAGACCCAGAAAGCCTCCAAATGGAGGATTAAGAATGAATTTGTGAGAGGTGAAAACAAGAAGGAGCGGTGTAAGATTCTAAGCCTGGTTGTTTCCAGCAGCAGCACCAACCTCTGTGTTCAATTTCAGAACAGAAGAGGGAAGGTCTCGAGATAATATGAAGTTTCCTTTGAGATCTGTCGTGCCATAGTCTCTTAGACGAGGATCCATCATCAAAGGACAAGATCTCCATGACTCACACATCATTTTAGCTCCAAAATAGACTAAATGGTCTGCAATGCTGTTACCGAGCACTGACCTGCGTTGAAAATGGAGAACAGATTCTAAGAGTTTACTACCTACTTGAACTTCATTAAAGACAGGCTGATCGCAAATGAGACAATGCTTGTGTAGAGATTTTGGGATGGAAGTAACAAAAGATAGATAGTCTTAGCATTCAATTACTTGTAAGTTTTAATAGTTCTTCAGATTTCAACAGATGTCATTAATCTTAAAACCTTGATTTTACACTAATCTAAAGATTATCTAAAAGAGGAAAACTCACCTGCTACAGTTCGGGTCTTCGCCGGAACCATCACATATCTTCTCTACTTTATAAACTAGACTTCCCACTCCAATGTTATACAACCATACCTGGAGGGGAACAAAAAGCCTTGAATTGTAGGGTTAACGAGAAATCGTACGGATCATCAACAAATGCCAACATTTTATATCACGAGACAGCACTGAAGTGTGAAAATGCAAATAACCAAACCAAAGCAGCTATGTGTGTCAATGGGCTCTAATTCACTTAGTTCCATTGGCTAAAGACTATCTTAAATGTCAGGTGTTGTGAATCACCTTAGCAAAGGAAAATTACCTCTCTTGGGAAGTGGTGGTATGTCTTCTGAGGGAAATGGTAAAAGTAAGGCGGCAAATGAGGAACAATGTCATGGTCATTGGTGACACGGATAGCATTTGGTACCAGTTCACTGTAATAAGATGAGAAAACAGCATTGCCTATACGAGGCTGTCCGAAAGTAAGAACCTCAACATTCTTTGCTTCATGATTCACCTGGAACAGAGATATCCGACAAAAACAAAACGAAAAGATTGTTATGAGTTTGGTATATGTATCAATAATTGATCATATTGGTGGATAGGGGTTGACTAGTATTACAACTAAATCAATTCCACAGAACGCAGCCATAGCCCCTCCCATTGAATGCCCCGTCACCATGATGTCAAGTTCTCCAAAGTACTCTTTTGCTCTTTTGATAGCATTTAAGACCCCGGGCCGTACTGTTGTGTTGTGATAAGCAGAATAAAATCCATGGTGCACCTATAGAAAAGTTCAAAATATGAATGGCAGAGCAAGAGAAACAAATGAAGAAATAACCTCCGTCATACACTTCAGTTATCACTCGGCATAACTTTCTGCAGTACGTACCATGGCACCAGGCATGCCAGGATAACTTAGGTCAAGCTGTTTCCAGTACAAGTCTTCAACCCAGTTCTGGATGCTGTAGAGACGCAATTAATCAACTAAAACGAGATAGCTAGAGAAACTCAGCAATAAAGATAACAACCAACAAGACATTCCTAAATTTACAAAGAGCACAAAAATATGGCATGAGAAACACAAATAGATTATGATATATGCAAGCAAAGGGCACCAAAAGAGTTAACAGCTCATCAAACACTCCCAACCAGTTCAAATCTTTCTTTATGTTGAGCCAAAAAAGTAAATCTCAGTCAAGAATGATTTGGGATTATGCATGTGTGTTCTACTGTTTCATTTGTTCTTAGTACAGTAAACACCTTAAGAATATAGATAAGCAATACCAGTAACTTAACTTTCCCACATGGGAAAGATGCAAACCGTGCATCAATATTTTGAAGAGGAACATGAAGCGAAAACATATCATTACCTATGTTCTTGGGTTCCTCGGAAAGCAATAACAATAGCATTAAGATCTTGTGCCACTCCAACAAACCCCTATACATCAATAACCATGAAAATCAATTTAGAGTATATGGGCAAAAAATAATTACATGTCAAACAAGCAGATAAGGGAATGGGGTCTATTCTAGTAATAGATAAATGATGGTACTAAGAGAGTGTACCTGTAAGCAATGCTGAATGTCAACAATCAGATCTATAATCTCAAACCCCTGTTTTCATCCAAAACAGATTTAACAGTCAATTCAGAACAACTACAACATGAACGAAGAGGAAACAAAAATTTGACACAACCGAGATATACCGAGGTTACACCATCACATCTTGAGCAAGTCCAAGTAAACAATTCTGTCAGATCTGAAATATACACCTGCAAGTACAAACCTCATTTTCAGCCTCCAAATGAGAAACTTTCTTCATTCAAGAACATTAAATTCCTGGAAAACTAAGACTTCAAAATCTATCAGACTGCTGTTCATAAAACTCACCGCAGAAGCATACTCCACCAAAATTGTGGCAAGAGTGTGATTGTAAGCACTGAGCTGATCTATGTCCTTGTTCTTGTGCTTGTGCTTTATCCTTAGCTCTACATGAAACAACAAATTCCTCTTTCAATGCCCAATATACAAAAATGGTATACAGCATCCAAACAATACTTTCTTAACCAAGAAAGGAATATGAAAAGGGAAGAACATAACTTTCCAATATAAAAATTATTCAACTAATGTCTTACGAAGAGACTTTTGATCTTAAAGTGCACTTGAATTGATCATTACCTCCCCCACAAGAAAGGGAAAGTAGACATGCGATAATTACCAGAATCAACCACCTTCCTTGCCCCATCCTCTGCACCAATAAATCAAAGTTGAAGAAATCTCTATTGAGCCCAGGTAATGAACAGAATCAACAACCATATTGACATAAGAAACAAACCCCCAAACAAATCGGAACTGTAATGGCGTTCTCGGGGCTCCGGCACGGTGGTCCCAAGCTCCAAGCTTGTGAAATGATGGCTCCAAGGCGACCGGCCGATGAAAAAGGAAATTGAAGTCAACAATTGGACAAAGTGTGCTTATTAGATCGAGAACTATTTGGGTTTGGGCCCACCCGGAAAAGTTTGAGCACGTGAATGAACTGAAAGGACAAAGGAGTCCATTATTTCGTACCTTCCAAGATTGGCACTTATCATCCGAAGACTAGAAAAGACATTTAGGTCTAAAGTTGATTAAGATTCAGATTTTTTATAATTATTTTTCGATTTTTTTTTAAATTAGGCTCTTCGTTGGAGATTATTTCGAATTCAGAAAATTTGAATGAAAAAAAAGATAATTTTAAAATAACAATAGCTTTATTTTCTAAATTTTAAATTAAAAAATAATTTGACATTTGCCTTTTTAAACTCGATCATACTTAAACTCAAGTCCCGTACCTCAGATTCAATTAAGTTCCAAGCTAGACCTGAACAAAGACATTAGCTCGAACTCGAGGTCGGCCTAGCCTAATGTCGTAACTAGTTTGCATAACTTAGTTTGTAGTTAATGAATAATTAGTATTATATATGATTAATGATTAATGATCTTAGCTTGAAGCTAATGAATAATTAGTATTATACTCTCTCTTATTCACAAGAAATGTCGTTTTAGATAAGTTTTAATTATTCAAAATAAGTGTCATTCTTGACTTTATATGCATGTTTATAATTTTACTTACAAAATTAACCTTTAATTTCTCTCACATCTTAATTACACAGATTATATTTTTAAAGCACTTTAACATGTAATTAATAAGACTATATAAGACATTTCATTAACTTTCTTAATAAGCGTGCATTCCTCTAAAACGACACTTATTATGAATCAGAGGGAACTAGGTCATATCAAATCAGACCCGAACCAAAATCTCATCTCTATTTGAGCTACACCAACATGACTAATCGTCTAATGTGCCTCGGAATTTTGTTAAAGTACTGGCTTACAATAAAATGGCAAGATAAAGACAACAACAAAAAGAAAAAGGTTTGGAAGTTTATCATTTTGTAATTCTCATGATTATTGTGACTTGTACAGATTAAATTATTCATATATATTAGTAAATAATTCATAATATATATAAATAATTTAGTTAATACAAGTTGTGGTAATTAGGTAATTAAGTCTATAAGAAAATTAACTTGATCTAAATTTTCTTTTTAGGTAAAGATTGTTAATGTGGTTGACGATAAAGTAATTTTCTTATTAATTTTGTAGTTAGTAATAAGCAAATTGAATTTAATTTTGAAATGAAATTGTCTTACTTTCTATGTTTATCTTTCAAAATACTAATTTTCCTATTTTCTATAATTATTATATTCTAAGTTACAGGGTAAAAAAACATATAAAGAGTGTAAATATAGGCCTTGTTTGGCAATTAGCATATTACATTAACTATTAGTTGATTCTATCAGCAATTAGTTAATGATGGATTAATATAATTGATTTAACCAGCAGATAACATCACTTGTTTATTTAAAGATATTTGGTACAATTAACTGATTAGTATTAGTTGTTTATAAGTAAAATGACTTATGAGGGCATGACTTAAAAAAATTATAAAGATATAAGTATTATGTCTTTGAATATTCTTATAAGAATTTAGATATAACAAAAGAAATCAACATCATCATTTAAAACAAAGATTTATGATAATCTAAGAACGACGTCTAACTACCATTGAACTAAAAATAATAATATCACGAGAATTATGTGTTGATCCCTCTCAACCTATTAAAATATACGTTAATAGTAAGTCAAAATCACATGCTATCAATACATTTGTAGTCATCATTCCTTTTCATTTTTTATATCGCATTTGATCCTCCTCCGTAACAACTATCGTTGTAGGTATACTATCAATAGTTCCCATGTAATCCTAATATAAAACAATAATCATAAGATGATAAAACTATTATTTTCAACGAAAAATATAATGAAGGAGGAGAGAAACATATTCAATTATCTTAAAATGTGACATATATCTACTAGTATCATTGGCAATTTGTAGAGGGATCTCCTTGAGTTCGGGGTCTTTTGGTACGAATACATCCATTAAAAATCTATTCATGGTATTCAAAACTTTTTTAAAAGCTCTCTCACAATTTTATCATAATGTTCAAAGCGCTATTGGGTATCTCTATTAAGAATACCTTTACTTAGGACATACACGAATAAACCTACTTTCCACAAAATTGACATCCTATCCGAAAGCCTCAAACTATAATTGCTTTCCAAAACCATGCATAATTGGCAAAATGCACTTTGATTCATCCTAAACCTATTAAAAATTCATTTTTCATGATCATTAAATAATTCATTCATCTATAATTCTCGTGTTAGTTAATAAGTCAGGAAGTCATGTATGGTTTCTTATATATATAGTTCTGAAAGTAAATAACCTTATAACCCGCTAGATAAGCCACCAAATATCAAAACTCATTCTCTTGTCCAAAAATTACTTAACTTCCCTAAGTTTTTTAATTTGCATAGCATTATCATCCTTACATATAGATCAACAAGTAATTTATATCTCTATCAAGTACAATTTTAATTTGTTGGTATAATATAAATAAATTCAACTATCCAATATTACATGAATTAATAATAATAAATTCTATTGTCCAATATTCCATTTATCTCTACCTCAATTTCTATCTCTCTCTCTCTCTTTTTGTTCTCACGTTTAGGCACAATTGTCTTTTCTTTTTTAATTTCTTGGTCGTTGGAGCAAAATGCTCCTTGCAGGAGAATTTTTAAAAATAGCAAATTAGATTCAAGTCACCAATCCAATCAACCAATTACCAACATGATTATCAGCAGTTTGATATGATCAAACAGCTAAATACTTCTTAATCTGCCAAAAAATAGTTGGTCAATCATTTGTCAAACAAGTGTCATAATCTTTTTTTTAATTACTACATACTCTTTTCTTAACTAACAAGTTATTAATAAGAGATAATTTGTAATCATATTATAGACAATGTATTAAGCTTCATTAAGACCTTTTTAGACTAAATCACACAACCTATCTTTTAAAAAATCGATTCAGTTTAATTTAATTTGAAATTAATAAGTAACGTTTGTTAATTGAATATTTTGACAAATTTTAGTAACTAAAGAAATTTTAGATTTTTAATTGAATTTGAGTTAACATTTGACTCTAGAAATTTGAACTCAATTTGAAATTATCTACAACTTAAAATGATATTAATAAGTAAGATTTGACTTTATTGAATATTTTGTTGAGTTTTAGTCCAACTAAAGAAATTTTATATTTCAAATTGAGTTTGAGATAATATTTGATTCGATTGATTTAAACTCAATTTGAAATTATCAAAACTTAAAATTTAATCTTAAAATTTAATTTTGGTTAGAATAATTTAAAACGTAATCAAATTTAAACACAAATAAACTTTGAATAGTCTAAAGTAAGAGAGTATTTTTAAATTCTAAATTAATATTAAAATTTTGACGATTTAAATTTGATTTAGTATTGATTTAAATTAAATCAAACTCATATCATCTTTATTTATGAAAAATTGTTTAGTGTTGATTCTGAAATTCAGTCCTGATCAAGTTTGAGCTTGAATTTTGAATCTTAGAGTGTAAAACCTTATTCTGCTCCATTAACTTTCCTAATAGTTACCCAATATGGAAGAGTTGGATACGAGAACATGAAGAACAAAGGCAATATTTGCAAATTACAATTTTAGTTAACCTTGGGTAAGATTTGTTTCAAGTCAACAAAAGAGTCCCACAAGTTGCAGAATTTTTTCCTTTGCTTTTAAACAAAATTTATAATCTAAAAAACGTATTATTACATCAACTAATGAGAATATATGACGGAGTTCTCTTGTACGAGTATTTTCTCATATGTATTGTTATCTTACTATTTGTTGTTAATCTTTGAAATGCTTTTTATTTACGTTATTTTTGTATTGTCTTACCTATTTTTATTATTAATGTTACGATTTTTTTATATTTTTATTTATCTATATTCATGTATATGTGTATTTAGTTATTTTATTACTTTTTTATATTTATTTGACCTATTTACTTAGTTTTTTTTTAACATATGTATGCATATCATTTTTTTATTTTGTAATATCTTCGTATCATATTGCATGTAGGTTTATCGGAAACAATCTCTATATGAAGCGGAAATAAGGTTGTGTACTATCGACCTTCCTAGATCCTACGCCTCAGCAGAATTTTAATTAAGTATTGATGATGACGATGAATATATAATGGAAAGAATAAGGCCAAAAAGATTCTAAACATATTAATTTAAAATTATTAATTAAATATTCAAACTTTTAAAATTATATGTATTAATTTAATCGATTATTTTTATTAACATTCTACTATTGATATTTTTGAGAGATTTCCGTGACTTTTCATATTCTTCACCATAATTTTTGAGAATGTTATTGGAAACAAACTTTTGAATTGATTTGTCCTAATTTTAAAAGTTTAGATATTTAATTACAAATATTGAAATAAAATTTTTACAAAAGTTTTTTTTTAAGAGCTGATTTAACTTGTACCCTACTGTTGTTGTTGCAGCCACTCCTGAATTGCTGAAGGTGACGTATGGTTGGGGACAAGATTGCAGCTTTAACGCTTAGCATTGGTCATCGGAGAAATATCCTGACCACTGTCTAGCCAGTCTCTCAAAGTTTCTGCTTCGTGAGTATAACCATCGGCTGCCACCTGTGGATCTCGCATGACTTCCTGGCATTTTTAGAACATAAAATAATCAGATCAGACTGCTTATTCCAAGAAGTTAGATGTGAAGAGGAAAACATGAACTTGCCTGAAAGATGGGGCAGATAAAATGTGGAGGAGCTTGGCAGTGCCCTACTGAACCAATCCTGAGAAAACATCAACCTCCAAACGAAGCTTTCATAGGCTCAAGTACCCTCCATACTTCAGAAGCAAGATCTGGCCTACTCTTTCGTTCTAACTTACAACATCTCAATGCTAGGTGAGCCAACTCTTCAGCTAGCAGAAATGGCCAATCTCCTGCTAAAGGGTCCAAGACGGCTTTCAAGTTTCTTTTATATAATGCGCATTGCACCTCCTTCGTTATCCCCAGCGCAGGTTTTCCTGTCAGCAATCTCAATAATATGACTCCAAAGGAGTAGACATCTGATTTCGGTGTAAGCTCTCCTGTGGCAAGAAACTCAGGATCCATGTATGAAATTGTGCCCTTAGGGTTATTTGTTCTGCAACACAATGTATTGCTACTAAAACCTTCAGCAGAGAGCAGACGGGAGACTCCAAAATCACTAAGTTTACTTACTAAATTTGCATCAAGAAGGATATTAGCAGGTTTTATATCACCATGCACGATGCTTTGTGGTTTATTAGAGTGAAGAAAGACGAGGACTGAGCATAATTCTGAGGCAATTCGTAGACGATTTTGCCAGGATAAAGGGGAGGAGTTGTCTCTGCAGTTAAGTCGGTCTTCGAGGCTTCCATTGGGAAGATACTCATAGATAAGAGCCAACGCTTTAGGACACGTACCAAAAAGAGTCACAAGATTTGGATGTCTCGTTTTACTCAAAATATCAACCTAAAGTAAAGTATAGCCAAAAGTCAACAATGAACCATATTATAACGACAAAAGTCACAAAAAGTACATATTAAAATTTAACTATTATTTTAAAACTAGTACTAATAACATTCTAAATTCTAGTACTTACTAGCCAAATTCTTAACATTTTCTAACATATGAATCATTAATTTAGCATATATAATATTACAACTATGTAATTTAGGTTCTCTAAATAGTTACGTAAACTTAAAAATGATTTCTTTAAACAAAGTCTAAATAAGCCTTTATTATTTATAAAATATTGTGAATATAATTTTAGCAACGTTAGAATTTATCGTACGCGTAACTAGAAACTCTCATCAATGAGGTGGGGATTGTCAAGTGGAAAGTCATTTATCAGGCACTAAAAGAGGCAAAAAAAAATGTATCCAACAGGAGGTTATATATATTAGCTATAGCATGCCTAGCCAACATAAAAACAAAAGGAATGAGCGAGTTTGTGAATATTCACAGGATCCTACCTCCTGTTGAAACTCTGAAGGACCTTGCGAGCTGTCAGAGTGGGGCATCTTTACAGCAACCACAGTGTGACGAAGGACACCTTTATAAATGCTACCATATCCCCCTTCGCCGATTTTAAGGGATGGATCGAACTTACGGGTTCCTTCCTCAATCTCCGAGAGAGAGAATTCAGAGTAGAATTGAGAAATGTGTGTGCCTGAGACCTCTGCTCTACATTTCTTAAGCTCCTCAGCTTCTATGAGTGCCTTGTCACACTCCATCTGTAATTCATCTCGTTCTCTTTTGTAACTTTCCTGTAGCTTCACAGCAGATATCATTTTCTGTTCCAACTCTTCAAGTGCTTCCTTTTTTTTTTCCAGCAGCTCCTGAACTTCTTTCCTCTGTCTTGACTCCTCAACATACAAGCTTTCTGATGTTCTTGCCTAGAATTGGACAAATATGAAAATAAGCGTAGTTATAAGAGAATGTTTCAGAAAAATCGTGCTTAAGATAGACTTCTCACTGAATACTGATGGACAATTATACAAAAAGCTAAGGGCTTGTTTGTTCCATTCTTATTTCTAATTTTCTGTTTTTATTCAGATTTGATAAAAAAATTTATTTGATTGATTTTTTCAATTTTTATTTTAATTTCTTCTAGTTTTCGAAAATTAAAAAAAATTAAAAAATATATTTTGTTTTTCTAATCTTATGTAGTGAAATTTAATATATATTATTTAATAAATTAATAATTAATAAGAATTATGAATAATTTACTATTATATTATATTAATTAATTAAAATTAAATAAGAGTAAGAATTATGTTAACTTTATTTAATAATTTTATTTCATTTTTGTAATTAATAAATAATTGTTCATAAATATAATAAACTTTAAATTATCTTCAAAATATATAAATTTCAAATAAATTTTGATTTAATAATTTAAATATATTTAAAATAAATATTAATTTATAAATAAAAAGTTAATTTTAAAATTATTTATTTTAATAAATAAAATACTTTTTAATAAATATTATATAGGAGATTAGAATAAAATTATTTAAATTAAAAATAATTTATCTTTAATTTATAATTATTAGCAATTGTAAAAATAAATTTTAATAATCAAGCATATTTTTGTTTTTATTTAAAAAACTAATTAGTGCAGGACAGTCCATATTACCTTACCGTCTAAGTGTGAGCAGTTAATAAATTTTTAGATTCAAACTTTGATTAAATAGTTTGATTTTCAGTATTCATAAACCAATCACCCTTTCAAGGGAGAAATGAAACAAATATACTCCATGGTAGAGAATATACTTACCTTGCGTAAGGCCTCAACGGCATTCTTTTCAGCTTTTTCCCGCCTCACTGTTTCTTCAAATGCTCCTCGCTTCCATCTTGCAGCATCTGCCATAGCTTGTTTAACTAGATCATAAAGAGGATCCTCCAAACTCTGGTCCTGCTAGAACCCAGGAACTATTAACATGCTTTGCACACGGTAGGAATGTCTCAGAAAAGAATCGTTACACACAAACGAATATTAGTTAATATTCCCTAGTGTTGCAGTTCTTAAAAATACTAAAACACTTGGAGGAGATGAATGACTAAGGTTCACTATAGATCCAAGCAGTTTTAACTATGACCCAATTGCATATTCACTTCTCACAGATGTAAGGCAAGGAACATTTTACCATTCCACTAGATGAGCTTGTTGATAGAACTGACCCTCTGGAGGTACTGCTTCTTGATATCGTATCACATTCATCAGAACTGCCTCCTACATCTGAACTGAACTGTGGGTTCAACAGCCCTGTAACGTAACGTGAGGATGTGGAAGTTCTTTCTTTTCCCTCGATGCCGTGAAAACTAACAGATTTTGCACTGCGGACTAAATCCTGAGCTGGATTTGTTAATTTTACATAATTGTTACGTGGAGGTGTGAGAGACAGTGATCTGCGAGGATTTGATTCTCCAGGTTCAGATTTTGCGCTTGCTTCCCACGGTGAAGATCCAAAATCCGTTCTAGCTTCCCTGTTTGATATAGATTTGTTTGTTACCCATGATTATGTCAATTCTGCAAATATTACATACTCATCATCTTTGAAAAGAAAGCTTTAGAAACTATTCTTCTCCAGAGAAACGCTTTGCCATTGGAAGTAAACATCTTGATTCTATTTAGACATTTTGAGTTACCAAATATACAACATAAGCTTTATGCAAGTAAAGGCTAAATTCAATAAGCTTTTCTTGCAGTTTAAAAAAATTAAAAATAATAAAAATTATAATTTTCAAAAAAATTATTTATAATTTACAATTTTCTTAGATTTTGGTAAAAAATAATATCTAAGCACATTTAATATAAGGAACTAATTAAATGTCCCTAACATAATAACTCAACTTAACTCTTAAACTCAATTTAAACTAATTAAAATTGATTAAATTAATAATTTAAGAAAATTATAATAATTATTAATTTAAATAACTTTTAATTAGTTCAGTTTGTATTTAAAAGATAACTGAATTATTGGATAAAAAAAATATGTTTACATCACAGAACATAAGACAATGAATATTTTGAAAAATTAAAAAATACAGAAAATTTTATAAGTTTTATAGATTAAAGGATTTTAAAAAATTATATTATAATAAAATTCTATGACTGTTACCCTGTGAATAAACTTGTGCAAAGAACCATAAAAGATAGCAAATTAAGCATACCTTTGGTGAATAAGGATCCCCTTACAAACAAACTTTATATGACAAAAAGCAGGTGCTTGAAGTTGGACATACATGGCCTTCTTAGATTTGTTGCTCGTCATCTTCCTGTAATTTAAAGTAGAAGCATAAGCAATCTCGTAAACGATCCCACAAAGAAATGAAATGGAGGTATTGATTCATTTTTCTAAAAAAAAATTTAGCAATTACACCTCGAGTAGCGCTTGTCTGCTGCTGCCCCCATAACCAGCTTCTTGATTCCATGCTGAGAAACAAGTTCCAAAATCCCCTCTTCAATACTCCCCATTTCAA
>JANZLX010000009.1:23305403-23323752 GCA_025531955.1 Erythroxylum orinocense
AATTTACCGACCGAACTGAATAATCGTCGGTAAATTTACCAACGGAAACAAATTTCCGTCGGTAAATTTACCGACAGCCATATTTCCGACGCTTTTTTCCATGAGTATATTCCGTCGCTAAATAAGCTTACCGACGGAGTTTGTCTGCATTCCGTCGGTAATTTCCGTCGCTAAACTCCATTTTTCTTGTAATGAATCAAGCAGATTTTTGTTTTTATTTAAAAAACAAAAATTAAAAAATAAAAAACTAATTAGTGCAGGAGAGTCCATATTACCTTACCGTCTAGTAAGTGAGCAGCTAATAAATTTTTAGATTAAATAGTTTGATTTTAAGGGAGAAATGAAACAAATATGCTTCATGGTAGAGAATATACTTACCTTACGTAAGGCCTCAACGGCATTCTTTTCAGCTTTTTCCCGCCTCACTGTTTCTTCAAGTGCTGCTCGCTTCCATTTTGCAGCATCTGCCATAGCTTGTTCAACTAGATCATAAAGAGGATCCTCCAAACTCTGTTCCTGCTAGAACCCAGGAACTATTATCATGCTTTGCACACGGTAGGAATGTCTCAGAAAAGAATCGTCATGCACAAACGAATATTAGTTCCAATTCCCTAGTGTTGCGGTTCTTAAAATACTAAACCACATGGAGGAGATGAATGACTAAGGTTCACTATAGATCGAAGCAGTTTTAACTATGACCCCATTGCATATTCACTTCTCACAGATGTAAGGCAAGGAACATTTTACCATGCCACTAGATGAGCCTGTTGATAGAACTGACCCCCTGGAGGTACTGCTTCTTGATATCGTATCAACATATTCATCAGAACTGCCTTCTGCATCTGGCCTGAACTGTGGGTTCAGCAGCCCCGTAAGGTCACGTGAGGGTGTGGAAGTTCTTTCTTTTCCCTCGTTGCAGTGAAAACTAACAGATTTTGCCCTGGGGAGTAAATCCTGTGCTGGATTGTTACGTAGAGGTGTAAGAGACAGTGATCTACGAGGATTTGATTCTCCAGGTTCAGATTTTGCACTTGCTTCCCATGGTGAAGATCCAAAATCCGTTCTAGCTTCCCTGTTTGATATAGATTTGATTGTTACCCATGGTTATATCAATTCTGCAAATATTACATACTCATCATCTTTGAAAAGAAAGCTTTAGAAACTATTCTTCTCCAGAGAAAAGCTTTGCCATTGGAAGTAAACATGTTGATTATATTTAGACATTTTGAGTTACGAAATATACAACATAAGCTTCAAGCGAATTTAAGAAAATAATTTCTTGCAGTTTACAAAAGTTAAAAAAAATAAGTTTTAAATTTTAAATTTTAAAAAAATTATTTATAATTTACAATTTTCTTAGATTTTGGTAAAAAATAATGGCGAAACACATTTAATATAATGAACTAATTAAATGACACTAACATAATAACTCAACTTAACTCTTAAACTCAATTCAAACTAATTAAAATCGATTAAATTAATAATTTAAAAAATTATAATAAATTATTATTTTGAATTACTTTTAATTAGTTTAATCTAAATTTAAAAGATAATTTAAGTTTCGGGTAAATAAAAATATGTTTGTCACATTAATCGGATATAAGAGAATAAATATTTTGAAATTTTAAAAAATAAAGAAAATATTATAAATTAAATGATTTTTTAAATTTATATTATAATTAAATTCTATGACTATTACCCTGTGAATGAACTTATGCAAAGAACCATAAAAGATAGCAAATTAAGCATACCTTTGGTGAACAAGGAACCCCTTACAAACAAACTTTATATGACAAAAAGCAGGCGCTTGAAGTCGGACGTGCATGGCCTTCTTAGATTTGATGCTCATCATCTTCCTGTAATTTAAAGCAGAAGCATAAGCAACCTCGTAAACGATCCCACAAAGAAACGAAAATGGAGGTATTAATTCATTTTTCTATAAAAAAAAAAAAGCTATTACACCTCGAGTAGCGCTTGTCTGCTGCTGCCCCCATAACCAGCTCCTTGATTCCATGCTGAGAAACAAGTTCCAAAATCCCCTTTTCAATACTCCCCATTTCAATAAAAAGTTTCTCAGATGGCACCTGTAATTAAAGAAGAAAAGAAATTGTACTTAATACCACATACAAAGCGGATTTCAACCACTATAATTTGGAATCAAATTTGCCAATGAAGAGAAAGAATTCAATACCCCCTTCCGCTCACAGATACGAAGGTACTCATCCAAGTTCTGAATCATTTCTCCTCTTTCACTTTCTCGATAAGCCGACACTTCCTCTTCTGTAAGTAAGCTCGCTGGAAATTTCCCGCCCACTGTTAACTCGTGCAAACAATATTGATTAATATTGGAATGCCTTAGCGAAGGTGTTAAGATTACATCAGAAAACTTGTGAATCCCAAACTTTTACTCACTGCAAGGGATGAACCCCGAGGGTTGGTGAACATGAACGATGCAAATCCTCTTGCCTTCAGAATTCTGCAACGCCCAAACAAGATCCGATTTGCATTCTCTCACCAACTTCCCTACCGCAACGTGTATCTTCTCCTCGATTACGGGCGAAACCGATGGCTCCACTATATTGACACTTCTGGACACCGGAGCTTTGAGTTCCCGGAACCTCATCGGACTCGTAGGCGCGGGACTCACCAATGCCATGATTGATCAGACCTGCCAAACAACTACTCCTCTAGCTAGTTATTTATCTAACCGTCATTGATTACACAGGTCCAACTCAGGATGGTGATGTTTCGTCCGTAGGAAAATATGAGGAAGATAACATGAACAAGAAAGCGAAAGCTGGGACCTGGTAGCGGCGCGGGTGTTAAGAAGTCTACGCGGCTTATAATTTGACTTGAAAAGGAATGACTTGTTCTCTTCGGTTATTAACCGTTGGTGAATTAGAGGATTTGCCCTTGTGTACATAACTGTTAAAAATTTAGGGTAAAATTTTACCTTACGTAAAAAACCTATTCAATTCAAATCGGGATTAATTTGAATATGAATGACTTAAAAATATCTATCTTTCTATAATTGAGATCTTCTAAGGACACCTCGTAGGTAACCCAAAGAAAAAAGAGACTTATTCAGTTATCATTAAGCTCTACCATGAGCCCATTTACGCTACTTCATTATTTTATTGATTTTTTTAAGTAAATATATTAAAAATTAAATTGATAAAATAAATATTTTAAAGTTAAAAAATTGAATTTGAAAATAAGGTTTTTTATTTATCAAAAAAATTAAAAGTTAAATGAAGAAAGAAATTATTAAATAAAAATTATTTAATTTATAAAAAATAATTAATTTAGAAAATTTGGCCAGTTAAATAATAAATTAGTATTTTTTAATAATACAACTTATTAAGACAAATTAAATTAGAAACTTAAATAGTTTTAGTCGAACCGTTTTAATTTTTAATTATTACTTAATGTAAATAAATAAGAGATATTATAAAATAATAACTTATGATTTAATTTTAAAATGCAATTATTTATATTTAAGAATTTAATAATTAAAATTTTCTTTTCAAAATTATTAATATATACTATTAACACAATTTTTTTAACGGTTTAAGTAATTTTGAATAAAATTCATAAACCAATAATAGCACCTTTTATCCTTATTTTATCTTAAAGATATCTTACGCAATAATTTTAATAATGCGTAAGATATCTTTACGCATTATTAAAATTATCTTGGGGAAAGGAGCTCTCTAATCTAATGACGAAGCTTCATCGAATTTACCCGTGGGGTGTGTTGAATAGAAGATAATGAATTGTACGGGATGATCCAGTCAGGGCTTGCTGACTAGTACCGGGATACATGTGACATCGAAAGGTGTTGTTTCGTGGATTGGAATGGTTCTGCTTTTATTAGATATTGGAATCTTGAGTGTAGAATGATTCTTCTTTTAGTGTTATAGCCGCTTCCAATTCATTTTGTCAAACGTTGCACGAGTAGAAGTGCCCACCACAAGGGAATTGTAGCCGTCGCGGTTAATGTAGCTGACCGCTTTGACTGTATCATCAGTTTGCATACTGTTATTAGTCCTAAAGCCATTTTCTGATTCTCTCCAAATGTAGCCGCCGCGGTTAATGTAGCTGACCGCTTTGACTTCATCATCAGTTTGCGTACTGTTAGTCCTCCACGTGTTTCTGTTTAACGGATAGATTCCAAACAGTCTTGTCACTTCATTCAGAACAGCTTCAGTTTCCACCTGTCAAATTGGAATGCGCAGTCCGAAGATTATTATAGACCACTAATCAGAATTCTTGGAATATTATCATAACTCAAAGTAACGATTCATTCTAGAAAATTTTAAATTGATTAATTTTATAATTTTTAATTCATTTTTTTAATTTTTAAATTAAAAGTTAGCCGTTTAATTTAGTTAGTTTTAATAATTTAATCAATTTTATAAATTAAAATAAAATAATTGTTTATATAAAATTTTATCTAATTAAATTTTAATTTTTCAATGAATAAAAATAATGTCCTTTTTTAAAAATTTTTAATTTTGTTTAATTTTTACTATTTATCACATGTTAGTCTAACATCAGTTGAAATTTTAAATCTTAAATCCTAGACCTTAACAGTTTAATTAAAATACGATTTTTAAAGTATCAGCAAATATAACTTTTACGTTTAATTTAACAGGATAAATTTGAATTAATTGAAATTTGAGCTTAGTAACAAATTCAATTCATATTAATTTATGTCAAATAATATTATTTAAATTTAAATAAAATATTATTATTTTATTTAAAAATAATTAATTTAAACGATCTGTTCTATTGATTTTTACTAAAATAAGCTTGCAATGACATTAATCCGATAAAATCAAAAAACCCAAACCTATAGCCCAAGTCTGGACCAGCTCGTCATCTTCCGTAACTCGCTTCGTATGTGACCACTTAAGCAAATGTTTCATATTTAAGTCAATAATCATGATCCTACTTGCACCTTGATGACTTGCAAGATAACAGGCTAAAAGCAGAAATGCCTTTATATATTAATTAAATTAAATTTATTATTTAATTTTAAATTATTTAATTGTTAAAAAAATATATTTTGTAAATTATTATGTGCATTTATTTTTATATATCCTTTATCCTACCCATTGTAGTACTTGTGTTGCCCAAGAAACGAGGAGCATGATAATGATAATTTCAGAAGTTTAATGGACAATTTTTAAGTTTAACTTATTTAATGATTTCAATTTTTATTCTATTTATAGGGATATAATTGAAAACACAAGTTAAAATTAAGTTACATTCTATAAAATATTATTACATACTAAACACTATAATAAAAATCTATCTAACTTTTTTATTAGAATTTTTATAAGTATCCAAATATGTGAATATCTTTACTTTCCTATAGGTTTATTTTCTAAAAAATCATATTTCAAATTTATTTTACTTTCCTGCCAACAAAACGGGTGTTGAGATTTAAAATCTAAGAAAAGTGTTACACTACTTCTCCTAAATTATGAAAATTTTTATTTTCCTAGCTGTTCAAAAAAAATAAACCAAATATAATAATATAAATTTTAAAAAAAAATTTACTTTTTCAAGCAAAAATTTATGTCAACCAAACAAGGCCATAATTATTCTAAGAAGTGATGCCATTGTGAACGTTTGAACCTAGGAGGGTACAGGTCTATCCTTTAAAGTGAGAGATCATGGGCAGCGTGCGTTACATGTGGCCGATACTTTATAATATATATATATATATATAAGTGGATATCATATCACAGAAGATTTGAATGCTTAGTGCTTAGTGCTGCGTCTGCGTGCCAAACGAGAATAGTTTAATCACAGCGTGAGTGCGCGAGCGTGTCTCATGTGTTTTTACTTTTTCCCTACAAAAGCCAAATCCAAAACAGTTTTCTAAAGTAAGGCAAGTGATGGTCTAATGCATATCATGGTAGTTAAGAGTGTCCCTGTTTTATTAGGAGAAATGATAATATAAATTATAATAAATATAGTAAAAAATAAATTTTATTTTTTATTATATTAAGAGTATGAAACATTTTTCTAAAAAAAATAAAATACTGTTTATCTAATTATAATATATTATTAACCATCTTTTTTTATTTCTTACCTATTCTTTTCTTTTTATACCAACTAACCTAGCATCCCGTAGAGTTTTTTTCATTAAACGTTATGAAACTTTTATTTTTTATAATTTCCAAAATTTTTAATTGGTATTAAAGTTAATTGTTATAATGTATTTAAATGGAGTTTGTGATACAAAATTACCATTTTTAGCGCATTCTCGAAACTTATGTTTTCATAAAATTAACAAAAGAAAAAAAGTCTATTATTTTTAGTGAAAAGTTGAAATTTAATTTGGTATCTTTAAATAAATGTTTATATAGTAATTGAGTCATATTTTATTATTATTATGCATATTTCTTAACACATAAACATTTTTTTATCAAAGATAAACATTACTTTTTATCATTTTTAAAAGGCACTAAAATATAAAAAAAATGTCCTCTTAACCTACTCTTTGGTTTAACTTAAAAGTAGCTTACTCTATCTATAATTTAGATTTTTAATATTAATAAAATTTGTAAATGTTATTTTAAGGTGTATAATGCATAAATTATTACATATACATAATACACTATAAAATATATATTTTAAATAAATTATTTAATAAATTAACACAAACACTATATATATATATATATAAAGCATAAGCTCGGGAATATTTATAGGCGTTATCCTTAGTAATGATAATGGATCGAGTTGGGCTCGAGTCGAAAGCATCGGGCCCTTTAGGGTTGACGAGGAGAGGACAGTTGGCTCAAGTCCAATGGGACTTGACCTATTTTTTATTTTTAAATTAAAAATAAAACATGATTTATTTATTTTTTGCAAAACAACCTCATTTTTATTATAAGTATTGCGTGTTGGGCTGAACCGAGCCGTGCCTAGGCAATCTGAGCTGGAGCTCATCCAAATGCTATGTTTGATTTGATGTAATATGCTTAATATAATGAAAAGATTTATAATGGAATAAAATGTAAATGAATGTAATATTAAAAATGTATTATTTGAGAGAGATGAAAATGTTCATAATATAATATAGTGAAATATTTTTAAAATAAGAGTTTATAATATAATATAGTAAAAAATTATTTACCGTTTCACATTTAATTTCAAATCTTTCAAATCAGAAATTTCTCATTTTTACTGTTTAGGATGTAATAACATGTAATATAAAATTATTCTTTTCCATCATATTTTATTTCATTCTATTATAAACTCTCTAATTATAGGATAGAATAATACAATATTTCATTATATTCCGTCAATAAACTCTAACAAAAGTTAACCTAAGATTCGATGATAAATCTAACGTATTGACTGCAAGCTGAGCTTAGCCGAGCTCAAATGCCATATTTAGTTATACTTCCCAGTAAAATTCGTGGCATTATGGTTGGCCAGAGTCATCATCTCCATGGATTGAATTCCCGCAAGGCTTCTAGGCAAAGTTCAACCCCAAGTGTCATACACATGGCCGCATTGAATTTCCGCACCGTTTCTAAGCAAAAAGACAATTTATAGGAAAAGAAATCTAAACTTGGTAGGGAAAATGTTAAATTTTCTTGCTCCCTTAATTGCGGGCACAACAAGATTCCTTTGAATTTCATTGTCTTTTCAACTTTGCTCATCTAATTGTCTTCACCAGTTTCAAACTTAATTTAATAATGTTCGACTTAATTTACATATCCTTATAATAAAAGAGTTAGTAATTGATATTTAGGTTAATGTAAAATTAAGTTTGAATAATCTTTACGGTATGAAGAGTTTATTTAAACATTACATGATGATAGAGTTAAATTTAAATTTAAGTGAAAAATTTAATGACTTATTTATTATATAGAAATAATATTTTGAAGTAAAACTGACATTTTCTTTTTTTCTTTTGAACAATAACGCATGCGCTCAGCGCATATTATTAAAATCCAATGTTAAAATATCATACAAAAAAGAAGAAGGGCATATCCCCCCCCCCCCCCATTCGAAACCAGACATAGAATTAGTCGCCCTAGCTATGGTATGAGCAACTTGATTCACTGGTTTTCGAACAAACGCAAAAGAGACTGACGATAGCTCATGAAAGAGAGCTTTACAATCTTGAATAATCCCGGAGAAGTAAGAGGAAAAAATATGCGTAGATTCCAAATATTGTGAAACAATCTGACAGTTCGTTTCCATGCATATGGGGAAAAATGATAAAGATTTGATCCAACTCAAAGCTTCCCGAAAGCAAAGTGTTTCGGCAATTTGTGGATCTTGCTAACCTGGAAGCTTTAGCAATTTACCAGCACAATTTTGCCTTTGAGAGTTGCGGATAACCATACTAAGACCATAATTCCCATCCTCCAACAAAGCAACATCCACATTACGTTTAAAATGGTTTGGAGCTGGAGCTACCCCATGCACTGGAGGGCGTGGTGTTCGTGTGGCGTGAATAGCAGTTGATGTCTTTACTGCTTTCCATGTAGAGAGGGTTGTCCGTGCGTGGCTTAGTATGAAAGGATGAGACTGAGCTCATGATGACCACACTACGTCATTTCTATACAACCACAGACTCCATATGATCATAAAAATCTCCTCCTGATGTGTTTAAGAGAGGGATGTACCCACATTCTTAAGCCATTCATGCAGAGAAGAAATAGCATGCCATCCGACACTTGAAAGTAACCAAACCTATTGCGCAAAATCACAGTTGTAAAAAACATGTAACGTCGTTTCTGGCTCCTTAAGGCAAATAGGGTATGTATCATCCAAGAGCATATTTCATCCTCTTAAGGTGTTCTTGCATGGAAGGATATTACGTAGAAGGCGACAAATAAGAATCTATACTTTACCTGGGAATTGAACTTTCCAGAGCTTTCCCCATGGGAATCCATCAACTAGAAAATGTTCATTAGCTATCTCAGTGCTAAGTCTGTATCCATCTTTGACTTGGTATTCGCCTTTCCTATTTTTTGTCCATACCCAATCATCCGCAATAGGAAAGAGACCCAGTGGAATTTGTAGAATGAGAGCTGCATCATGTGAGCTAAAAGAGTGGCGGATCAACGGTTCATTCCATTAACGTCCTATCATGAGATCCGCAACCATATTCAAGTTTCGATCTTCCAAATATTCCGTCTGAATAGTAGGTTCTCTATCATCCATCAACCAGGAATCTCGCCAGATATTGATGGTAGCACCATCACCAACGCGTCGTCGACATCCTTGCATTAATATAGGCCTTGCTTGACATATACTTCTCCAAATCTGACTTGGATTGTTGCCAAGGCGTGTTGATAAAAACTCAGAGTTTGGGAAGTATCTGGCTTTCAAAATTTTTGCGGCAAAAGAATTGGGATATTTAAACAATCTCCATCCTTGTTTTGCTAATAAAGCAAGGTTAAATTGTCACAAGTCGCGATAACCTAAGCCACCATGAATCTTTGGAATAACGAGGCGTCGCCACCGAAGCCACTTAATACCTTGTTATCTCGATCTCTATTGTTCCAAAATAAATTATTCATTAAAGTTTCCAAATCCTTACATATGTCTATCGGTAATTGAAAGAGTGACATGATGTAGTTTGGCATTGCTTGTGCCACTGTTCTCAATAGAACGTCCTTTCCGGCTTTTGATAATAAGTTGGCTTTCCATCCCTGCAATCTCTTTGTTAGTTTCTCCACCACATACTAAAAAACTTGTCTCTTATTTCGCCCTATTACTGATGGCATACCTAAATAACTATTATGACCTTCCTGCTCATTAACCCCTAAAATCTGACAAACCGAACCGTGGATAGTTGCTTTTGTATTTGGAGCAAAGGACACTCCAGATTTTGAAAGATTTATTTTTTAGCCTGAAGCTGTCTCGTAAAGATGTAATCACTCTTTCAGTTGTAATGCCTCTTCTCTGGTAGCACGAGTAAAGAAAAGAGCATCATCCGCGAAGAAAAGGTGAGACACCAGAATGACCTCTCTTGCAGCCAGAGCCCCGTGAATACGACCTTGTGCATGATATTTAGATAAAATGGACGATAAACCTTTTGCACAAAGAATGAAAGGGTATGGTGAAAGGGGGTCGCCTTAACGTAATCCCCTGCCATTAAACAGACATACACGGGTCTGGGGGCCATTCCAAATCCGAGAAGAATGTCCGTTAAACGGACATTGGCGAGGCTGGGGTTCCTCACAGACCCGAGAAGGTCCGTTTAGTGGACCTAAAGTCCGTATAACGGACATAAGTGATACCTAAGCCCCTCCAAAGCCTCTCCAATGCTTCCTACGTATATTCTAACATCATGTTCGCTCATAATCTTCACAAATTCAACTCTTTTAGTGCAATATCACTTCATATCAATTCAACCATCAACCTTGTTTCATTAAATCTTCTAATCTCTACTCATTTGCGCCATCAAGACCACTAATTCTCATCATTTAGTATAGCTGTCCTATACATACATCCTATGCAGCATCACAACTTGTAATGATCATATCTTTCTACTTCGATATCCAAAAATTACAAACTTTATATCACTAGAAAGCTAGATAGATCATCTACAACTTCTAAACAGACAATTTTGACCAGTTCTACCTAGATTATTCCAGATTTTCCCCTGAAGTCAGAACACAATTCCTACCCCTATGAAAACTTGAAATTTGTCCCAAATTCACTTCCTCTCATACAACATCATTCTTAACCATTCAACTACATTTCATCATTCATAATTCCTATTTTCTTTTCCATGACATCTCACTGAAGTGTATCTATATATATATATATATATATATAATAATGTAACAATAATTCATGCTAAAAAATCATCAACTCAAGTTGATAACTTCTTCAAGTGTACCTAATTCCAACTTAACCTCATCCTCAATTAATACATATTTCAACTCCACCTCATCCATACATAAATTCACATTTCAACTTACAATCATCCATACACAAATCCATATTTTATTAACATCATAAAATAAGAGTTTTACAAAGCTTTAATGGCATTCCAAGCCACATTACATCATAGGTATCAAATCCCGAAATACAAATGATATATGAACAATAATTGCTCAAAATGCGACTAAAGCCTTATTTTACATAATCTAACTTCAAAAACAAAATATAAAAATTGGAGTGATGCCTTGATTCTTTTGCACTCTGTCTTTTGCTCATCACTTGGAGATGGGACGGAAAGGGGATGAGCTTGAAAGCTCGTGGGTAACAGTTTTATAACTAGTAATAAGTAAAAACCATTAAAAACCTTCATGATCATAGCAAATTCTCATGGAAATCCATAAAACATATATTTATCAAGTTCTCAACTTGTCAAGCCAATTCCCAACTCATATAAGTCATGCATTCATCAAATTTGTTAACACATGTAAACACATAAGCACATCATAATGGTTTAGGTAGGTTCAAAAACAGATCGTACTATACATTTCCCATAAGGGTCCTGTGTAGCTGTGAATAGAACATACTATCGCAATCCCATTTAATAGTCTTGCGTAGCTGTGAACTTATGGGAGTCCGTGCAAGAGCTCCATGCTACTAGCGGGTAGGCGGAAAAAGCCTTTAGTCAAAGTGCACTTGACATACTTAAGGGACCAAATCAAACCCACATAACATTTATTTCATGACTTCAAAACATATTGCTCAAATGGTCACAATTCGGAAACTTGTTTTTTATGAACATGCAATTTTTCGAAAACCCTTTCATTTAGCCATTCACAATTCATCATCGAAATTTCATACACCAAATGTGTAGCAATTTCTCAAATCAATCAAAAGCAATAAAAGCAAACTTTAATTGAAATCCTTTTATTTTCTTGATTTGGAAAAAAAGAAACCTTAATGGCTCATTACTTAGTTATAAACATGAAACCCACCTTGATTTCCTTGCTTAATATTTCCTTGCTTAACTTTGCTTAAATTGCCTTTACTCCCCTTACTCCTCTTGCCTCTCTTGATTTCTTTTATCAAAGACAAAATTTCCATTCAATAGGAATTCAAATTGGAGAACCTATAAGACATATTCATTAAAATTGACCCTAGAAAGCTTAAACCCATGTATTTCCTAAGCTCTATGAACCAAATCATTTCAAAAATTCGACAAATAAAAAATGCTCTTACCTTGATTCTTTACCAAATGAAGGGTTTCCTGGCTTGAATAAAAGCTCTCCTCTTTCTCTACCTTTTTCTCTTCTTGAACAACATCAAAATCTCTCTTGAAGGCTTAGAAAAATTAAACCCTAACTCACTTTCTTCTTTTCTCTCCTTCTCTCTCTTTTTCGTGCTTCTCTCTTCTCTCCTTTTTCTCATTCACGTTTTTAGCTTCTTCAATTGCAAGACGCTCTTTTCTTCTTCCTTTGTATACCCTTAACAATTGTACAATGTCCACTTTGCCCTTCACTTAAAGCCCTATTGACTTTATCCTTAAGTGACTTGCCAATTTTGCCCTTGATCAATACACTCTTACTAATTTAATTCTAACTTACCAAAGTAATAAATCATACTAACATTAACATAATAATTAACTCCAAATAAAATAATCAATCTAGTAAAACCTCGAAATTTATTTAAATCATGCTTAATAAATAAATAAAAATTCGGGGGCCAACAATCTCCCATGTTTTTAACATAAGTCCCCAATTTACACTATTGAAAGCTTTTTGTAGATCAACTTTAATAATGTAATTTTGTGGGTTTCTCCTGTAGTTATACCCTTTTAAGAGTTCCTAAACAATCAGAATATTGTCACCTATATCTTTGCTTTTCATAAAAGCCCCCTGATTCTCATTGATGAGAAATTTTATAACCTCTTTCAGCCTATTTGCCAAAATCTTAGCAATGATCTTGTAGAGGAAATTTGAACACGATATAGGTCTGTAGTCATTCCAAGTCTCTGGGTTGGAGTTTTTAGGGATCAGGCATAGGAAGATCTTGTTTATTTCTTTTATTAAAACCCTTTTTAGAAAGAACCCCTGCACTGCCTCCTTGACAAACCCCCCCCCCCTCTAAAACTATTCCAAGTTTTCTGATAGAAAAATCCATTCAATCTATCCAGACCTGAAGCTTTAGATTGATTCATGCTAAAGACAACCTTATCTATTTCCTGATATGTAACAGGTCTTATTAACCCATAAACTTCATGATCAGGAATCTTAGTGGTTACAAAATGACTAAGGTCATATTCCAACTCAGATGGGAAAGAATCTGATCCAAGTAGGTTATTGTAGAAATTCATAGCTTCCTTAACTAAGTCATCTTTTCCAAAAACCTCCACTCCAGCTTCTATTTTGATGGAGGTAATTCTGTTAGTATTCTTTCGAGCTAACATAGAGTTGAAGAGGAACTTTATACGTCTATCTCCCTCTTTTAACAAATTTATTCTAGCTCTTTGTTTCAACAATGAGTGTTGGTTGTCCACTACTTCCAAATAGTTTTTAAGAGCTTCCTTCTTTGTTGTAGCTAGAGCTCCATCTAAGGAGTTTTCTGACAGCGCTTTTTGAATCGAAAAGAGTTTATCCCTGGATATTTCAATCTCCTTTGTAAGATTCATACCTCTCTTACCATTAAGAATCTTCAGCTCCCGTTTCATAGTCTTGAGCTTTTGGATACAATTGTACTGCTTAGTCCCATAACATCCATGCTCCAATCCCTTCTAAATTGCTTCTTGAAAACCTTCCATATTAATCAGGAAATTGTTAAATCTGAAAGGATGATGGACTCTGGAAGAGGTGAACAAGTTTAATATCTTTATAGGAGTGTGATCTAAGATACCAAGGTCTAGGAATTTAACTGTGCTTCTTGAGAAAGGATGTAGCCATTCCACATTTACTAAAACTCTATCCAGTTTTTTCCTGATATGCCAAATATAACTTTTGTTTATTTGTCCAAGTAAACTTATGAACTTCAGCTTTTAGATCAATAAGTTCCACGTCCTGCATACAATCAAACATATAAGAGGAATAGTTATGTAGGTTACAATTATCTTCAGCCTCTGATCTGTACAAAGTAGTGTTAAAGTCCCCACATACCATCCAAGGGGAATTTACTAAATCCTTAATCCTTTTTAAGTAATTCCATAGGTCAGTTCTTTGGAACATTGTGTTAAATCCATAGACAAAAGTAGCTAAAACCTAAGAATTTTTCATTTTGAAATAAAGCACAGTGTGAATATGTTACTGACTAAGTTCCAACATTTCTAGTCATAAGTTATAATAATCCTTGCATAAGCATGACTTTGATGGTTTGTGATAAACTGCCAATTGCTGCCTAGACAACCCAATTTATTCAGATTTTCTTTTCTAATTTGAGTCTCCAACATACTAAAAACCCACGACTTTTCCTTTAGCACAAAATCCCTTAAAGCATTAAGCTTTGAAGGATTATTTATTTCACACACATTCCATACAATCTTATTCATAATCAATTGACTTTACCTTTGGAGCTTTTCCTATTGCTCCTACTACTTTTCACAGAGGTGACCTGCTTAAACTACTCCTTTTGATTATTTCCATTTAGCACTTCAACCCTTGATATACTTTGCTCATTTTGTTTAACCACCGAAGATTCTTCATTTTGATTTGTTCCAATAGATTCCCGATCATTTTCTTCTTTATTCATAGTAGGCTTGCAGAAATCTTTTGATTGATTATGAAGCCTTTCCTTTTGCTAAACAGAAACTGTATTCTTTTCCTCTAGGATGTCCTTCCTTATTATATGGGAGTCATTTACTTTCTAAGCCAACTCTTGATTTTCTGCTACTTGTTTTAACTCCTCCTCCTTCTCTTTAATATCTTCAGTCTAATTTTTCTCTATTCCCATCACTTCCCAGTAATCACCTTTAATGAAGAGCTTTCCCGTCAGTTTCCATTCTTTGCCTTGAGCTCTAAGAGATGGTTTCCACTGATAAACACTAGGACTTTATCTTCTCATAGAGAGTTTTCATCTGCCAATCTTAGGATAGGAATACTATCCTTCATCTCCTTAGCCATATCCATACTCACACATAATCGAGAAAAACCAACTCTTTTTCTCATTGCAGTATTTTCATTTATGCAAATCGGTTTTCCCAAGTAGCTAGCAAGCATATTCAACAAGCATATTCAACCCCTTGGTGGTCCAGTACTCCAAGGGGATATTGTGAATGTTCACTCATAGGGAAATGTTCTTCATTCTAATTTTTTCAAAATCCATACTTGGATGCCAATTTTGGAGAAATAGAGATAGTTAAGAGATATGGCAGGGCTCCTCTATTGCCGTTGTTGTGCTGTGTGCGACATATGGAAATGGTTGGGTGAAAGAAGGTGGAAGTGAAGGAGGCGTTGTCAGGGTTCAAGTGGCGGAAGTCATAGCCGACTCAGGTGACTGAGGACATGATTGAGGTTAGGTAGCGACAACAAGAGGTTTGTCAAAGGAACTAAAACCGTATGTGTTGGTTATCTCAAACAAAAACTAAGCTCCTCTAATTAATGATTAAGGCTTAAGATTTACTAAATGTATATGAGGTATAGGATTACAAAATGTTAATGAGGTTCCTCATGGTGGTAGTTAAAAAGTATAGGCTTCGGGTGTAGCCTGTAGGATTGTAAGGTATGAATGTTTCTTCTTCTGATAGTGGTTGCTAGATGTAGGGTTGGTTACTTTTATTTGCTTGTTACCTTTGCAACAACTGGTTCATTTGTTCTCATAATGTTAAAATTTTCAACTACTTAGTCCTCAGGCTACTTAGGGATGCGACATGCTTTAGGGGTGTTAATTGTTTAAGTGAAATTAGGAGAAAGGTTACTTCATTTCTTCTCGTTCTTCTTTCTTGAGGTGGTGATAACTTGGTTTTTTAAAAATTCTTTTAAATGGTCTAGACTGAATTCACAGTTGACTTGTTGGTTTTGTCTTAAATTGGCAACATAATTCAAACTCAAGGATAAGACTAGGTCGAACCCTCTTAGTACTAGCTATTACAAGACCTAGACTGATGAAAACACACGAGACGGGAAGATGAATGCTAAGCTCAGGTTGCCATTAAAACAGTTCAGGAGATTTTCCATTCCATGAGGATTTTGATGCTGAGAAAATTGCCTTATTTTCTGATTTGCTTGCTTTAATATATTTAAATATAACAAAACTATTGAACAAGTGTATTATACTAAATACAAAGTATTCTTTTTTACAGGTCGTATTTTGTGTTGAAGAGCATCACTCATCCTTTTTCTTTTAGTCTGTAGTTGTCCGTCCATCAAGGCAAGTCATCTAACTAATGTCTATCATATGTGTTGCTTTAATAATACAATTATGATGCGTTTGAGTTTTGTGTGAATGCAAAGGAGGTCTTGATTTTGTGATGTTGTTTAGAATAATCATATAATCATTGATGAGTTTTTATGTTCTTGTTTAATAGTCTAAGTATTTATGTTTGGGTTATGTTTGAATCATTGACAAGTAGATACGCGTGATTACATAAGTATTTACTGTATGTGGAATGAGTTTAAGGTCTTATGGATGATTTAATACATAATAAACCCTTAGGAGGATATATAGGCTGGAAACCCATGATGCAGCTCCCATGAGGCTTATCGGTGAAAAATTTCAGCCTAGGACTCACAACGAAAACTTTCTTTCTCGACTCACAGGTATAAACAATGCTACGTTCTATAGTATTGAAATCAATTATAGGTGATTAATTTAAACATAAATACTTCAACTTCAATGTCATTAATTCAAGCTTAGTATTAACACAAGAAATTTATATGTTTAACAGACATGACAGTTCTTTGCATAATAAACCACTAGGATGGTATATAGGTTGGAAACTCGTGATACAGCTCCTATGAGGCTTATCGGTGCAAAATTCCACGAGCCTAGGAGTCACAATAAGAACTTGCTTTCTTGATTCACATGTGTAAACAATACCACGTACCATAGTATTGAAATCAACTAGCGAAGAAGATTTTGACAATTTGAACCTTTTGTGTTGGCAATGCAAGCGATCTAGGTGTATTATGTCCCTTTTATAAGCTTACACTAAGATAAGTCAGATTTGTCGGCTATTTGCAAAGTTAAACATAAAGGTGTTTTTGAATCACATGGAAAAGAAGAACAGAGAATTGAAAGTGAAGCATTTTAGGAAGATGTTTATGAAATAAATGCATTTGTTACATATGACGAGAATGAAACTTTGAACAATCCAAATAATGAATATGATGAATTTTCGTCTAGAGAGGATGAGGAGGGCGAGAGATCTTAAGAGTAGCCTGAGTTTGATTCTAATCCTTCAGAAAAAGAAGATGGTAATTTTGATTTACAATTAAGTGCTAATAGCGATTAATTTGTGTTTGTAATAGAATATTATATTCAATACATCAATTATTGAATCAACAATATTTTGTTATATATTGAATTGAAATTGTTATATTTCTAAAATATTTAATAAAATATTAATTTTAGTTTAAAATATGCCACGAAAGAGAAAACAAGATATGATGCGACCAAGGTTTAAACTACAATTTGGAGTTAGCTACTTTCTAGATGAAGCATCACATTCTGTAGCTACAACAAAATCAAATGTTGTACCTCTAGCTACTACACTTGTAGATGAGGCGTCACTTTCCATACCTGCTGCTACACCATTTACCTCCCTATACCGACAGAGATATCATGGGTAAACGATGCGGATGAAGGAGATGACCTTTAGCCTAAAGCTGAGGGAGTTGATACAAGAACTTACATCACAATTGTCAACAATCTATAAGTGAAATTATATGAAACACAATATATTTATAATTAAGTTATAGGTTTAAATTTAAAAATGATATAAAAAATTTTTATATTAGGTTGATTCCGTCTGGACTGTGCTCAAGAAACATGACATACAAGTTCAAGGAGAAGATTGATCTTGAGGGTTATATATGGAAGAATATCTCTTCAGCGACAAAGGATTTTTATTATCAGGAGTTTGAGGTACAAAAAATATTTTTTATATTTTTGTAATTAATTTTTATACATTAATTAGATAAATATTGTAGGTTATAAGTACTTATCATATGTTTTTTCTTTTTTTCAAAATTTTTTTTTGAGATTCTGAATTTGATGCAGTTATTTATAAAGTATAGGAGAGACGAGCTCATACACATTATAGAGACTTTGTTGGTGCGATACACAAGACTAGTGTACGACCTCCTTATATTTCTGAGGAAATATGGAGTCGTTGACAACAGTATTGGATATTACCCGAGGTAATGTCCATTTTAGAGTGTAATTCTACCAGCAGTGGAACATCCCGTCACCGATGGGATGGGTACAGTTCCTC
>JANZLX010000009.1:23371783-23382839 GCA_025531955.1 Erythroxylum orinocense
AAATTTTTATTAATGAAAAATAGAAAATATATTTAAAAATTATTCTTTAATTGTTTGTATATATTTCTATATAAATGGAAATAAAATAAATTATTTTTATATATAAATCACATAGAATAGAATACAATATATTAAATAATTAATAATAATAATTTATATAATTAATAAAAAAATTGTATACAATTAATAAAAAAATTATTAATGAAAATAGAAAATTTGTAAAAAAATATTCTTTAATTATTTGTATATATATATTTTATATAAATAAATTATTTTTAATATAAATCACATAAAATAAAATTTATTAAGTAATTAATACTAATATTTTTATATAATTAATAATAAACTTCCTGCAACAACCATTTTAATATAAGGGGTATAAAAGTCATTTATTATACATTACATTCCTTTCCATCCATCTTCCAAACAACATTTCACTACATTACATTATGAACCCTTCCATCCTTCTCAAACAACTTTTTACTATATTACATTCCATTCCATTATAAACCATCTTATTCTTTTCCCTTCCCTTACATTCTATTCCATTAATTAACATCCAACTAAACAGGGCCTTAGGGACTGCCAAGAGCAGTGGTGCGGTAGATTTATCCACCGAATTGGGAGCGGCTCACCTCTTGAGGTCGAGCTTTGGGAGGTTAAATCGGGACTATAATTGGCTTGGTCTCTCAGGTATCACGGTCTCATCGCTAAGTCGATTCCCTTGAGGTGATAAATATCCTCTCTTCCTCTATCTTATCAAGGATTAACATGTCTTTTTTTGTTACAGGTATCCGGGAGTTACTGCGTCAACTTTGGGACGTACAGCTCCAACATGTGTATCAAGAAGGCAACCAAAGTGCTAATAGCGTGACCTCTCTCGCAACCCTTGTCAAACCACCTATTTGGTCTCAGTTTTGTGTACCACCAGCACTGCGCTAATTAGCCTTGGGTTGTAATTTTCGTTTTCTTTCTCTCGTAGCAAAATATAAAAAATATATCCAATCATTTTCGGACAAAACGAGCCAACCAACTTATTATTGTCCCTAATTTATATTTCATGAGACTAATATGTTTCCATGATTTATGGAAGGTAATGTTGTTAATTAATTTGAGTGGAAACCCATTATCTCGTTGAAGATTCTATAGCATGTTATATACAACTTGAAGGTCAATCAATGTTGCATCACAGGTAGAGTTGCAACTATTAATGGCCTACTTATGAGATTATTTCATAGATAGGAAGCTATTGAATTTAGATAAATAGTATTAAAATTTTTATTTATTCAAATTTTAAATTCGTTTCCTAATTAAGACTTAAATTACTTTTATTATTTAAAAAACTCACTGTTCTTCTCATTCTTCTTATGTTCTTGATTCTGACATTCAGAAACAACCTCGCTATGTAATAGGGGTAAGGCTATATAGCACTGAACCTCCTCAATTTCATATTTTGCGGGACTTTCATCAGTGTTGTTGTTGTTTTGATTTTGACATGTCTAACATGCACGTAAGAGAGAGAATCTATTGTTATTTCTCCTATGAATTGGCTCTCTGATATTGCAGTTTCAGGAATTTTTCAATTCTACAACTGCATCCTTAAAAGACCAAAAGAATCTATTCATTGCTCAAAATTTCTAATCAAGAATTCCATTACCAGCACTAATCTAACCAACCATGTTTCTGAATTCTGATAGCTCAAGTGTAAGGAAAAGTTCTGATCTTTTCTCACCAACTTAAGCACCAATGGCCGTTTTTGGTAGAAATCGCAACGGTGGACATCTCTCAGCCGTAGAGCCAATCTTCAATTTACTGTCTTTTCGAAGCCTGCAGGGAATGGAGATTCTTCCACATAAAGAACCATGGAACCTCTAATGATCTTTACTGCAAAACCCCTTCTCTTTAACAGAGATTCTTTGGCCTAACTTCTGAAACAAAAGCAGAACTTGGCCTCTCATCTTCCATAAGAACATAATATTCCTATTCTCATAGCTTCTAATTCTATGAGAATCTCTAGAGTTTCCGGACTGAAAACCTCACATCTGACAAGTACAACTGTGAATTCAGGTACGTCAGTTGCACCTTTTTCTTGTCTTTTTGAACTGTCCCGTTATTTGGGGTTCGCTGACAAAATTGTTCCCTTGTTTATATATCTCCAGTGAGATACACCAAGAATATGGGAGCTAGCTGATAGGATAGAAATTGTTGTCGTGATCATAGAAGAGAGTTTCAGGATATTTTAGGATAATAAACTACACACCTCCAAGTAGCGATGACGAGATTGAGGGTCTAGGAAGTCATACAGATATGAGCAGTTCAAGGAAGGGAAGTGGGTGGACATTAAACCATATGAAGAGGACCTTGGTTGTCAACATTGGAGACATGCTTCAAGCTTTGAGGCGACGATAAATTCAGATTAACAGAGCATCGTGTGGTGTTGGAAGGGAACGTTGATTGATTTTCTCTAGGTTTTTGGTGCTCTGAGGACGACAAAGTGACTCTGAGACCAAATGAACTGCCGTTTGTTCAGAATATTTGAAGTTCAGAGAGAGTCGTGAAAAGGAAAATTTTGAAGACTTTGGCTACACATTAAGAGATTTTGCTGGAAACCATATCTGAACTTCACGTGAACAATGTGTGAGTTCAAGTTCTTTCTTTTGAAGTCTCTGATCATACCAGATGTTTAAGAAGTTTCTGTCGTATGGTTATCTACAATTTCCCACCTGCCGTTTAACTCTGCAATGTTTCAATCTGTCTGATGGAGTATAACTTGTGCATACAGTTAGCTAAATAAATTTCCGAACTTTGACCTGCTGATATCTCAACTTCATGTATGGTTTGGAATTATAATTTATATCGTTCTTGTGTGCATTAATATGAGCAAAGGCCACAAGAATCTATGAAATTTCTTTTCTGATTATAAATATGGCCCTCCCAGATCAGCTGTTCCATCAGAAATTCAGGTTCAGGAAATCCAACCACTGCCACTCAGTCAATTTTGATAAACAGGCTAAAACTTTTAGTATGTAATCAGAATCATCAGGTTATGACCTTGAGAAAAACAAGCAACTGCACAACTCAAAAGAGTAAAGCGACAGAAACAAAATTAATTCGCTTAAAGAAATTAAACATGGGTTGATGGTACATAAATTACAGAGAAACTCGGTTCCTAGCTACTAGAGAGTCACTAGTTCAGATAACTGGCTAGAGCCGAGGTTGAAATTTGATAAAGGATGTTAGTCACTTCGCACAATTGAACAACCTGGAACCCCAACTCCCCTCTAGTTTGAGATATTCTACAAGCGCTGAAGGGTCGTTAGCTGAACCAAGCTTGTCAATCTAATCACTTATCAGCAATCTTCCAAAGTGCTTGCTTGATCATCCCTGCGGGTGCAACTGCTGTTCCTCGAAACTGAAAAAGGAAGTGCCATGAGAGATGAGCCTTCTGGGGACCATAAGTTAAGAGCATTTAGAAATAACTTCCGTGGAGAAATGAGTTCTATCAGAAAGGCTAGCATCCGTCCCTAAAAGTTGGTCTGTTCAGAATTATTTTCCATATGCTTCCCTAAAAGTGACATGAAGATAAACACAAAAGGATAAGAGTAAGTAGAACATCCTCAGATTGCCATCTAACACGAACCTTAGATGTTATGGCCAACGTCAGAATGCCATCGAGAGTAGAAGATTGAACTGAGAGCACATCCACATGAAATTTATTGATTTCGTCCATGAATTCAAGCAGTATATATTCCCTGTATGGACACCTTATGTCAATGAAAACTTCTGCATCCTTCATGTTTACTTTTACATCTAAGGGCAGGCCAGCTTTAGGTACTATCCCAATGAGATCAGGGTCAATTTCATCAATATCCGAGGCCTTCCTCTTGTTGATCCAAGACTTCTTGTTATTCCCAATCTTCTTGTTGTCATAGTTATCCGATGTCTGCTCGACCATCTCCGCATAATTCCTTCTTGGTCTTGCCTCATTATCTACCGAATCCATGCATGATTCTAATTCTTCAACTCTTGCCTCAAGCTCCTTCAAGTATTTAATTGTAACACTGAGAACTGACGTCTTATCAATCTGAACATACATGATCATGCATATTAGTATACAGAATTACAAGACAATCCAGAATTATAATATTGAGGCCACCTAGAATCAGTAATCTCATGAAACCTGCTGAATGAACTTATCAGAATGAATTCCAAATCATAAGCTACTACTTTGAAAGCAAACTGATTAAAGCATATCATCCTAAAGCTTAGGATTGTTTTGAACACTCGTAAACAAATAAAAATCCTAGGATAAGATTTGGCTCAGATCAGAACATAGTGTTGATAATAATATAAAATTCCTCCAACTGCATACGCAGAAAGTATCATGCTTTCCTATTCTAGCAAAGCATGATACCTCTATCTCAGCAATCTTAATAAATCTTAAAATGCAGACATTCAATTACCTCGGAAACAGAAGGAATTATGGATCTGAGGATCTGGAATTTTTCATTCTCTTTTTGCTTATCCAATAAGTTATGTTTCTTGCATACTTCACCTCCTTCAGATATTTTAAGGCAGTATTTTTCTCCATTTTCTTGGTTGAACCTCATAGAGGAGCCACCGTGCATCAAAGGAACTGAAAACAAAATTTTCTTCAACATATTTTGCTGCAATTGTGGCCTATGACCAACATCTACTTCTTTCTTCCAAGTAATGAAGCTGGATCTGTTATTTCCATGACGTGAGCACAAATTTTCAATGAACGGATTAGAGCCTCCAAGAATGACAGAAACAATTCTTCTGTAGTGCAAGTCACCATCAACGTCCAGGTCTAGAGAGGTCAACTTTGTGTGATTTCCTTCTTCAAGTTCTTTCGGCTGAATTTTGCTATTGGGAGAAACAAGAGCATTCTGTTCATTGACAACAGCTTCTGAGATACAGTCACTGGAATTGATGGAATCTTGACCACCGTTGCTAAATTCATCATACATGAAATGCCAACTTTGAACTTGAGAAGCCACATCGTTTAAAAGTTCAAGCATGCAGGAGTCTTCAGGCTGTTGATTATGCTCACAGCCGTTTGAACAGTTGTCAGCAGACTCCAAGTTGAATTCTTCATGCATATCTTCATGTACTTTATCTACCCCTTCTACGCCAAATTTGACATCTTGTTTGAGATTATACAAGTTTTCTAAGTTCAACGTATCTACAACTTCATGGTTGACCTGAGCACACACAGGATCTTTATCATCATCCGCATTAAGCGGAGAAGAAGAAGATTTCTCAGAACATATAGGCTTTGAGACCTCTAATAAAGAAGTTTTAATGTGTTGGATGAGACCAGGATCTTCTGCAACCTTTAAGATAAATCAAAACAGAAATGGAGACAAGAAAGAGAATATTTTGAGAAGCTGATCCCTTGGTATAAATTGGCAATCTTGGTGTGGAGAGGAAATTACCAGTTCAGTCACACCTAGCTCTATCACTCCATCAAAATGAGGAAAACACACCACGGTCTGTAAATTAGAGTCGCAAGGGCTATTAGCATTAATATAGTGACAAAATATTACACGTAAACAACAGCTTCCCATACAAATCTAGATCTAATGACCTAAAATTTGAGCTGCATGAATTAAATGAGACTGGAATTAGTGAATGTGTAGATAAGCTTCAAACCCATAGAAAATGCTTAGGCGGAAAACATATCATTTGCATTACTTTAGTTTATATCCAAAGATCCATTCTTTTACCTGAATAGAGGCACTCTGACGCCATTGTTGATGTTGAGTTGCAGAAACGCAAGTATAGGGAGAAAATACGAAACACAGGAGTCAGTTAATTCATAGGATGATTAACTACTGCTACACTATTTCCTAAGGACAAAAGTCACAACCAATGGAAAACCAACCTTTGCTAGTAAAGAGCGAGAGAATACTTTACTATCTGCAAATTGAGCATTGCACAACCAAATGGTTCGCTTATCTTCAAATGCCCTTCCAGGTAATCTGTACAACAATTTGATAAACGATTCACTGCCAAAGAAAATAATAACAACACCGAAAGGAAAAGAAGAAATCTCAACTAGGAGAAGAGAGATCAGTACCCTTGCCCACGATTGAACACAAAGGACATGCAAACCAGGTAATACCACTCAGCATCTGAAAGATCCTCTGGAGATAACACAACTGAATGTCTCTTAGCCTGTTGCTCAGTTTCTCCTAGAAGTAGAGACTTGTAAAGTTCTCTCAACTGCCCACTCCTCTCTAGTCCTCGTTTATCAGCTTTGAGTTCCATGGCTTGTACAGTTTTCCTAGTCTTGATGTCTCCATTGTAGAACCCATCAACCCATTCCAGTACTCTAAAGAACACACATTGCATGAAGTTATACAAACATAAGCATATCAAAGCATAAATTGAAAGGAACCACAATAGGGAAGTGAAAGGTTTATCAACTCTTTTACAAGTCCTAGCCAGATTTGCATTTTTGGCTAAGAGAACTCCCAATGTGTTAATTTTTTCCACAATAACACGCCCCTAACACTCAAATGTAGAAGTCCTGGGGCCTTTAATGATGTTATAAAAGAATCAATCAAGTCCCACTAAAGAAAAACAAATAATTACAGGCACGGCTGGTTTTCACCAAAAGGGAAAGTTTCTGTTTTGGAAATAAAACATCCATGAACTGCAAACAGAAAAATGCATCTCTCCAGACCCAGAAAAAGAAATTCGAGAAAAAAAAGAAGAAAGAAAGAACCCAATACAGAAAAAAAATACTTAAAACAAGGGTAAATACCCTTGTTGTGTAGTTGACAGTGACCAGAAAATAGCGTAGCTCCACTGGATACTCCTCACAGCAACTGCAAGCCGTTTGCTGAAGTTGTCTGGCACTGAAAACGCCTGGTTATGGCCGATACTAGCCATTGTCGTAGAACACCAACTTACAGAGAGAGAAACAAAAACAGCTTATCAGCAAAACACCAGGGAACAAAAGGGCACAAGATTTATGCTTTTTGAGCTTGACCCAGAGGGTTAAATTGCTTAAAGCAGTGGTAAAAGAGGAAAGTAGCAGAATCCAATCATCAAATCATGGCCTTTGTACCCAAAGTCGACATGGGTAGAGCTTAACTTTGATATGTAGTAGCAAAGCAGCAGCCTTTAAGTAGGTAGAAAAAATCAATTCCTATGGAAATTGGACTTTGTTCACCACTGGTTTCTTATTAATAATTGGTGGTGGTAAAGCAACAATAGACTTGAAATTGAAGTTTCTGTTGGATTTTTCTCAATTAATAAGCAGACCATGTGATTAAATCAGCAGTGACTTATTTGAAGAACAGAAGCAGGAGGAGAGGGTACAGGACGAAACAATTTAAGTCATACAAACAACGTAAGCATACGCCTCTCAGTCCTCCTTTCATTTGTTGGGCTCGAAAACGACATTCGGCTCACATGTTCAAATCTTAATGCTGTAAATAGATTTTTTTTTAAATTATATAATTAATATTTAAAATAGTCAATATTTTTAATGATAAAATCTAATAATTTTGATTAATAATTAATAATATGTAAAGTAATTATTTTATATGTTTAGTAATGTGTTAATATATTATCACTATTAATTAATTAGCTATTTAGGTGGGGGAACTCTATTTGAACAACTTTAACTCATCAAAGAAAAAAAATATCATTTTGTTCAACAATTATGTTTGAATCCAATTGAATTTCGAACCGAATTCAAACTCAAGTCTACGTCTAAGCAATGTTTAGAATTCTATATACAAAAGATCGATACTGATCGAAAAAGTTTCATATCGAACTTTGGTATTGGTAGGTATTGGCTCTTTCGGTCGATAACTTAGTACCAGTCAATAACTAGAATATCGATCAAATTATAGTCAAAATTATAAATTTTAAAAAAATACAACTAAATTGTAAAAACTTAAATTTTCTATTATATCAAATAATAAATACTTATACATCAAACAAATTATCTATAATTTATTTAATAAATAATACAACTATAAATAAGAATGTATTAAATAATTTTTATGTCATAAGTTATTATAAATTATACAGCTACATATATTAGTTTAATACAATCATATTTAATATTTATTTAATTTTATAGATTGACATATACATACATACATACATACATATATATAATAATAACAATTTTTAAAATATTTAAAGATAATATGTGAAATTAAAAATAATTTTTATACCGTACAGTATTAGAATCGAATATAATATAAAATTCAATGCAGTATTCATAACAACGGTTCTGACTCGACCATCTTAAGCATGGTTTTGAAAATCGGACCGGACCGGCCGGTCCGACTGATTCGACCCGTAACTGGTCGGCTATCCGGTCTGGTTCACCCTAAAAATCAGTTCTCAATTGAGCCAGTGAGAACCGGACGGATCGGTCCGACCACTGGTTCAATAATTTTTTTTGTATTTTTTAATATTATTAATATTATATATAATTATTGTATAATTATGACGTCACATAGGTTCGACCAATAATTGAACCGATCGAACCGATGATCAGTAACACCTCCGATTCAATGGCCGATCCGAGTTTTAAAATATTAGTCGTAGGCAAACACTCTTTAATCTTTAGATCAACCCGATCACGTGACTGCACCAGAAATAGTATGCTATTCACAACATTAGTCCAACTCAAGCATCTTAGGCCACATTCATTGGACCAACCACACGAGGGACAAGCGGTGAATGTGTTTACCAATCAATTGGTGCCAGCATGATCAAAGTTGTTGTATGCATATAAATTTTGTGCAATTAAAAGCTGTTATTTTCAATGGGTGCGTGATTTTAGTCCTATGCCTTGTCGCCTGTGGCCAATAAATACGCCACATGATAAGAAGAGAATCCATGACACCGTAGTACTGTCTCCAAGTTTTTATTATTATCACCTGTTTTTGTTTTGTTCCAATCAATACAGTCATTAATTGCACTCAAAATACCAGTGCGGTGTCATATCAAAATGTATATCTTTAATTCTATTTAATTAAATTTTATAAAATTAATTTAATAATTATTAATAAATATGATTAAATTCAAAATATCTTCAAAAATATTAATTTTGAAATAAAGTTATATTTAATAATAAAATGAATTTATAATAAGTATTAATTTATAAAATAATCTAATTTTGTTGATAATTTATTAATAAATATAATAGAAGAGATTAAAATAAATTTAATTAATTAAAAATATTATATTTGAGTTTTATCTATAATAAAAATATAATTACAGTGACATTAATAACTAAATATGTTTTTATTTAACTAAAAAGTAAAAAAAAAAGTGAAACTAAATAGCCCATAAAATTTTGAAATTTTTTTAATTCAGTGAATAAATTTAAAATTTTCAATTTAATGACTAACGTTTCAAATTTAACATAAAGTTAAAATATTTTTTAATAATATGACATGACCGTATTTAAAATGTCAGTCATTAAATTAAAAATCTTAAAAAGTTTGACACTAAATTGAAAAAATCTAGACATTTTTTAATATGTTATTCCTATATTTAAAAATGTATTATGATACCCATTAATTATTTGACTTTAGGAGGTTGTTATTAATGTCCAACATCTCTCTTTTTTACTTGTAGACAAATTAATGTGATGTAAATAGGTTAAACATTTGTCAGAGAATTATGTTTGTCATATATTTTATATAAATAAAAAAGAAAAATAATGTGATGATAATCACGTTTACTCCATCAATCTCTACTCGAATACAACAAACACAAAATATACATAAAGAATTGAAGAAGAGAAGAAGAAATGTCGGAAGATATCGAAGAGAGAAAAAGAGAGACGTTCTTGAATATTCTTATCAGTCAGAAACAAAAAAGATTAAACTCAAATGCCTGAAATTCTCTGTCCCCCTTATTTTAGCTCTAACCTATCCCTATTTGATCCAAACCATTCATTCATGTGAAACTCACATGACGTTAAGTAAAATCTTAGTGTTCTTTAATTTTCTGCAAACTTCAATACCTGCAAAACACAACATCTTCAATAGTCTTTAAGGAGTAAGACAACAGTACAACACAATTATCCTAACAAATAAAAAATAGGAAAAGGGATAAATGATTTAAATAATTTGAATTTTTATTATATTGTTCTCTCTTAATAATAATTCTAACATTAAAGTGATAACTATTGTTTTTAAAACGAAATTAAACTAGTAAGATAAAAGGTTTATGATTTAGAAGATTCAACCAGTATTAAACTGTCATAAAATTGACTAAAAATTAAATAAAATTAAATAATTTAAAATATGATTGAAAAAAATTGTCCTATCTATAGAAGAATTTAAAGTTTAATTAAAAAGAAATTGTTAAATACATATTAATAAATTTATTTTAGTTTATAATAATATATTATTTTATTAAAATTAAATGATTAATTAATAAATTGATTGATTTTTAACAACAAAAATTATTAAAATAAATCGAACTAAAAAATTGGACAGTTCAAAATTTTTATGATTGAACTGGTCAAGCTGGTTGAGTTTTTTAATTATTAATGATAATATCGAAACAATCTCTAAAACTATTTTTCAGAAAATAAATTTTAAAAAATTATTGGTGTGAGCGAGAGAGTGATAAGAAAAAAGATTTAATATGGAAATGTTGATTAGTTAATCAGATACGCCTTATCCAATAAATAATAAGGTACAAAATGTTGACGTTATTTGCAATAATATGCAAAACAACAGGCACAGTTTATATGCATTAAATTTGAAAATGAAAGCTGTACGGCTTAGACGAGAATGTTTTAGCTTGGAATGCAAATATCCCATATATTTTTCTCAATATTCGGTAGTTATAAATTTCATAATTAAGCATTTCAATCAATGTTACGAATACCGTATCGGGTTCGGTACTGGATTAAACTCTGAAACGAAACAGTATCGATATTGGTCGGTACTGGGTACCGTTTTGAGATATTTTTTAAATTTATAAAATAGTCCATAAAATTTTTAAAAATTGCAAAATAGTCCATATTGATATATTATAT
>JANZLX010000009.1:23400400-23427125 GCA_025531955.1 Erythroxylum orinocense
TGCATGGGAGTCTCTCACATGCGTGCGGGCTTAGGGGAGCATGAATCGGGCCTAGGTTTGACGTAGCCATTGGGTATAAGACTGATCTTTGAAAAGTGGACCGATCGGTCCATGGGACATTTTGACTGAGCTCGGGCCCTGCACGATCAACCCGACCAACAACATTTGTTAAAGATAGGTTGTTAGGGTGAAATTTAGTTCGAAATTTAAAAATTAAAAAAAGCTTAAATAAGGTTTAGAGCTCGATCAAGATTAGATCGCACATGTTAATTTTAGGTTGTACAGCATCAAGCCAGGTGGGTCCACTCTCAATTGCGTGAACTGGCAAATGTTAAGCAGTTGAAGTATGACGTGAGATACATAGCCAGTGTCCCAAGTCAAGGGCAAGAGTACATGGAGCTCACTTAGGCTTAAGGCCAGAGTGGGTAAGAATAATAAGCTCACGTTATGTCCAAATATCAAACAGTTGTGGGATGGGCATCCCAAGAAGAAAGGATTCTTGCCCTTGACTTGGGACACTGGCTAGTTTCCAATCATGTCTGGTCGTGACTGAATCTAATAGTCTTGTTGTCCTCTTCTCGTTTGCTTTTTGGTCCGTGTAACTCTTCTTTTGGCTTGTACTATAACAGTCGTACATCTGCTTTTCCTTTTCTTCTTGTGATTGTTTCATTTCTGATGAGGCCATGTTCCGTGGTCATTGGTCTATTTATAACGTTATGTCTGAACAGGATTGACGTTTAAAGTTCAAAAGTTCGGTTTAAAATTGAATAAATTTAAATAATTTAAAAAATATTTGAAAGATATTATTCTTATTTCTAAGTTTAATTAAAAAATTATTAAATAAAAATTAATCGATTTATTTTAGTTTATAGAAATTTGTTAATTTTAAAAAATTAATAACGTAATTAATTTTTAACAACAAAATTTATTAAAATAAATTAAAACTAAAAAATTAGCTAGTTCAATTTTTTTTATGATTGAATTTTTTAATGATTGATGTTTAGCGTTAGTAATGGTTCAAGCTTAGTCTAATTAAAAATTAAAAAAAAAACTAAAATTTAATTTCTGAATTTAAAATATAAAATTTATTATTTGGCTTCAAATTTATTTGAATAATGTATCATGTTTAGTATTAATAATAAGTTGAATCGATATAATTCAAAATATTTTAAATTTAAATTCTAATAATTTTAATTTTTTAATTCAAGACAAGAAGACTTCTGGAGTTTAAAATCTAAAGTTTGTTTATTAATTTTGGATATGTGTTGCTCCAAACAAGATGTAAATCTACTCATGTTTATATTTTTAAATTAGAATTATATTTTTATTTTATTTATATATATATTGTTTATGTTGTGAAGCAGTCTCTCTACTTAGTAAGACAACGAATTGTATTATCCAAAACTAAATTGAATAGTTGCAGCTATCTCGATTATTTAATTTAAGGATTTAGTCTTTTTTACGAAGCTTATTGCTATCATTTATTTGATATGAAATGTTATCACACATAGCCAATAAATGGTAAATTTTGGTTTGGATGTTGAGTTTGAACCAATAAATTTTGAAAAATTTGAGACTTATTACAACTATCTTAATGTATTTCAGACTAATTACTTGAATCGTGAAAATATTATCTTTAAACCAATAATTAGCGTTACAATTAGATAAGATCTTTTTCTTGAATCGGAGATTGATAATCTTGATTTTTTCAATTTTAAATTATGATGATTTAATCTATTTTGTAATAATTTTAATTAATCAATTATTTAATAAAAAACCCATTTAATTTTACTTGAAATTAAGAAGCTACTATCTAATTTTCTAGGAATTCAACCTGATTTCACTGACTACTACAAAAATTTAGATAATCAAAATTATTTTAAAAGTTTCAACAACTTGACCTGCTATTTAATTTTTTGTCCGGTTTCTTTCAATAGATCGTGGTCTAAGTCAATATTCAAAGTCTTTGTGACTTTATGAATCACACCAACTAATGACTCACCAAAAATATTTATAAAGTACTTTTAATTAAAACAAGATGATGCATTGAAATTAATTTATTTCTCAATTAATTTATTTATAATTTGCGAGTTATTATATTTATCATTAATGCATATTTTGAAAATGACAATTACAAGTTCTATAATAATAATAATAATAATAAAAGCAATCAAACAAATCTCACGATCACTTATATTTAAGTAAATATCGAATTATTTGAATGATCGAGATGATAATTTTTATCAATCCGAAATTAACAGACAATTAACCAGACTTAGAATATGACTCAAATTTTTATTAATTTTAAAATGACCTAAATTGAACTTTAAAAATATCAAATAAAATGATATTATTTTAAATTTTAGATTTAAAAAATTAATAGAATTTTAATTATAATATAAACTTTTGGGCTTAGACTTATGTCAAATCACCTATTTTATTACTTTTTGATGTAAAAATCTATAAGTTTAACCTACAGAAATTTCAGAAGCGATCCAATGTCAAAGTCGTTTAGATAAGTGATCTGACTTAGATTAAGAACCTTTTTTTTTAAAAAAAAAAAAACAGAATTTACAGGACAGGGTTGGAAGTACATTGTTGTTGCTTGTGGCAGCGCCGTAGATGATAATTGACATAACGACACGTGAAGGCTGAAGGGACCCAGAACCAAAGAAACTTGACCCAATCATTGTAGTTTTACTCTCTGTAAGGTGAAAAAACAGTGGTCTTGTCTATTAATTGGTGGGGACCGAGCACTCATTGGAATGAGATAAATGTTATAAATGCATTTGCATACTTCAGAATTTCGGGACTCTCTTTTGGGTTTATGATTGTTTGTTGTTTTCCAAGGCGGGCCGAGCTCAGGTCTGGTACTCCGGCCTGAGGCTTTGGGCCTGACCTTTAACTCCAATCCTATTCAATTTAGACAATCATGTTAAAACAACAATAATAATTCGATAAAAATTTCGCTAAAACATAAAAATCTGGAAATGTCCAGAAATATTATGGTTGTATTTGGAGGATAGCTAATTAGCTAAAATTTAGCTGATTGATCAAAAATTAGCTGTTTAACTTAGTCAAACAGCTATTAAATTTATTTGATAATTGGCTGATTGGGTGACTGATTCAAACCAATTAGCCAAATTTTAATCAGCTGGTGTCACCCAGCGTTTGGGGTAATCAACTGATTACCCCAAACCAAAAATACCAAAATACCCAAGCTCTCTGTCTCTTTCGTCTTTCTTGTTTTCTTTAGAAGACTCTCGTTTTCTCTCCACTCTTCTTCTTAACCAAATCAATCGTCCTATAAGAAGAACCCTGTCAAGTATAGAGGTATTTGAAAACATGACAAAGCCAAAGGCTCTGGGTCTACCAGTGGTCTTGCCTCTCATAACCATGGCCTGAAGAATGTCGCCGTACTGAGAGAAGTACTCTTTGAGCTTATCCTCAGATGTCTCCCATGAAATCCCACTAATTAAAAGCTTGCCCTGATCTGAATCCATAATAAAATATGTATATAAATATAAAAAAAACAGGATTTTAAATCCCTCCGCAACTAGGAAATGGAGAATTATGGAGGGGTTTTGGTTTGGGAGGAAAAGGAGAGGGTTTGAGCTTTTAGGGGGCGACGAGAGAGAGAGAGAGAGATAAAAAGAAACCAATAAGTGACGAAAAACGTTAGGAATTTTTTAATATAATAACATAATATAATTAGCTGGTCAAATCAGTTGATATAGTCAGCTATCAGCTGATTGTCAAACAGGGCCTATGGCTATAGTCTTACCCTTAATTAGTAGAGCTTAATGATCATAACATAATATCATTTTGATATAATTAATTAAACTAATAATATTTTAATATTAAATATTATCAATCATTAACTAATACTGAAACATTTTCAATTATATTCAATATTTTAAAAATTGAATTTATTTGATTGATTTAATAGTAAAAATTTTGAAATGACCAATTTGTCAATTCAGTTTTTAACTATTTGATTCGATTTAGTTTAATAATATTTACTGTTAAAATCGATAAATTTATTAACTATTCATTTTTTTTGTAAACTAATTAATTTTTATAAATCAAAATAATTCAATTAAATTTTATTTAAAGATATTTTTAAAATTATTTTATAGTTGAGGATAATATTCTGTAATCATTTTTTAAATTTATTTAATACCTTTTAACCTTTTAATCTCTTATTTATCGGTTTAAATTTATAGTTTGAATTTTAAAACATTTATTATAATAATGCTTTATAATTGATAATTTTTTAAATAATTTTTATAAAATTATTTGATTTGTTTTTTAAGACCTGGTGGCAATGGCGGCAGCAGCCGAGCCGAGCCCTAGAGGCCGCCGGGAGTTCCTGTCCCCGTCGCCTGGTTGGCGGGTGCCACAAATTGTACTGTTACAGATCCGCTAACAACAGTGCAGTAGCAGTAGAGAGAGAGGAGAGAGCAAAATAAGAGACTGAGGGTTTAGTACGAATGAGAAGTTATTGCTAGTCTGCTACAGTGTACCTTCAACGCGAATTTATTTTTTTACTTTTTGTTATTATTAATTTTCAATGATATGATAAAAACTAATTAATTTATATCAATTAATATTATTTTGGTTATAAGTTAAAAAGTCCAAATTATGAATTGTTATATTAGTCGAAACTGAATTGAATAGTAACATTTAAAATTGAATCAAATTTTAAAATAAAAATAAAATTAAAACAAAATTTATTTATAATTTCGAAAGTATCTCATGAATATAAATCTTAAAAGACAGACTTATGCCTTGACTAGCATATATATAAAAAATAATCCAATAATTTTTTTATAAAAAGTGTAAAATTATTTTTATCAATTATAAGACATTATTATAATTGATAATGTTTCAGTATTAGTATTATTATTATTATGATAATAATGTTTTAGTATCAGCTAATAGGCATATAAGAGAAAATCATAATAAAAAATTTATTCCTAAAAATACTTGTATTTCAATTGAATTATAAATAATTAGAAAATATTTTTTCAATTCTTTTCTCATACTTTGATTAATAATAAATTTAAAATTACATTTATTTATAACATTATTTAAAAATTGAATATTCTTCTATAAATTTTATTTATAACTAAAATCTGATTTGATTTTATTTATAAATTCTATTTATTAGAATCTAATTTCTAACTAAAATATGTTACTTTGAGGTCCAAAACGAACTGGGCCTACCAATATCTTTGCTTAGATGGGCCCATGAATCAGACTACGTCGTGTCAATTCTGGGTCATTTACGCTTAATATTACTATAAACTATAATCCTCTAAATATATACTATAATACTATAAACAATAATAAATAAATATAATAATAATCTTTTAAAAAATAATTATACGATATAATTAATATATAAAATTAATTTAATATTAATATAAGTCAATTAAAATTAATTAAAATATACTCTAAATTAATAATTTAATATAATTATTTTAAATTATTCGAAACAAGCTTAATAGATTAATGTTGAATTTAAAAATTTTTAAAAATAAAAATCGTTAAAAAGATAAAAAATGAAATAAGTTAAATAATGCCTTTTTTTATATCACTTAATTTTAATTTTTTTTAAAGATGAGATAGAATTAACGCAAGGATAAAACAGCGAGTAGACTAAGAGGAGGCAAAGAAAACTATACTCTTAAGCCTGTATCGGAATGGCTACTTGTAGCTAAGACATGAATAACAACATTTGCAGACCGATAGATAAAATGACACTGAGAAACTGAAATCTCAAACAAGAGAGATTTACAGTTTTAAATAATTAAACCAAAAGCAGAAAATTTAAATGAAGATTTTTTAAAAGTCAAATTTTTGTGGTCAATTCTAATTTCCTAATCAGATAAATGAAATTTGAAATTTCTAATTATAACTTGAGAATTATTCACTGTGACGAGATGTATTTAGCAAGAAACTCTCTCCTTTCACTCTCACAGGCTAATCAAGAAGAAGAAGTCCACAAGATTCATCTCTTCGCTCAAGAATCAATCAATGCTCAGCCGTTGAGATACTCCAGGAAATGGCGGTTTCGTCCACTGAGCTATTGCCTGACGTGAGGCCTCGCATTGTGCCGACTCATGCGAATGCGAGCGTGGCTCTGTCATGGCCTCGCATCAGAGTAGCTTGTCGTTTGGATCGGAAGTTTCGCCGTTTTAATCGTGGCTTCCTGTCGTCTGGTCCATGCTATCGGAATTTGGCGGTTATCAAAGGCAAAAAAGCGAGCAGTGAAGATCATCCTCTTGTTGGTGATTCCAATGAGGTTGCTGTGCTTTTTTTTTTTTTTGTTGTTCTGAAGCTTCCAGGATCTTCTACCGTTGAATAAATGAGTGAATTTGTGGATAATTTGACATAGTTTATTGATTACGGTTGTTTCTTGTAGGTTGCGGAAACGCCTTCAGAGTTTCAAGAACGAGATTTCTCTGGTACTCCTTACGTTCCTGTTTACGTGATGTTACCGGTGAGTTTTTACTCCTTTTGTTACTTTATTTGTTTTTAGTTTCCATGTTTTGCCGTAAATTTTGTTTTATGAAACTGACAAGACAGAAATTGATAACTACAGAATCCATCTGGTTGTGTTTTCCAAACTTCGGACTATTTGCGTCACTTTTAGTTAATTGTCCTTTTGTGGTGCTTTCAGTGTTTATTGTTGCGGCTCTTGACTAGTGATTTTTGTGGGGGATTTTCAGCTTGGTGTAATCAACATGAACTGTCAATTGGTTGATCCTGAAGGTCTTGTGAACGATCTAAGGATCTTGAAGGCGGCCAATGTGGATGGGGTTATGGTTGATTGCTGGTGGGGAATAGTGGAAAATCATGCTCCCCAGGTATATCATTGGAGTGGCTACAAAAGACTTTTTCAGATTGTCAGAGACCTTGAGCTTAAACTGCAGGTGAGCCATACTTCTGTTTCTTGTACCCATTTGTTCATCCGTTTGCAACTGTTAAATTTATGTTTCATTGTCTTGGGATCTGGCTTTGAGAAAAAAGAACTTGGTGCTAGTCTGCTTGCAATGGCTTGGTGATAATTGACGAATTGTTAGCTTAGCAATTTTCAGACCTGTTTATAGCATCCTCTGTCTGAAAAACACTATAATTTGTCTCCTTACAATAGCTTTTTTTTTGCTCTTTTAACTGCAAAACTGAACTGTTTTGCTAGGGATGGAGTAATTCTGCTTGTCTCTGCAAAGTTCAAAGTATGGATATGTTGTACTGCACCCATATAGATCCCATACTCCGAACTTGTATCATAAACATCAAATGATGTTGCTTGCTAGAATTCTAAGTTTTAGATGAATGACATCAGGATTTTCATCAACCTAAATGTAATGTGTTTCTTTAGGCATAACTTACAATTTTCTGTCATTGTTGTGTTGCCACACCCATGGTAGTTCAGGTTGTTATGTCGTTTCATGAATGTGGAGGCAATATTGGTGATGATGTGCATATTCCACTCCCTCGTTGGGTTTCAGAGATTGGTCACACCAATCCTGACATATATTTCACAGATCGGCAGGGAAGGCGCAATACTGAATGCCTCACTTGGGGTATAGATAAGGAACGAGTTTTAAGGGGTCGAACTGCTCTTGAGGTATGCCATGGAATATATTTACTAAACTATATTGCACCTCTAGGATTTGATGTATGCCCATGTTTATTGTCAAAAATGCAAGTTGTCCTCTTGTGACTTGCATTTTCTACAAAAATTCTGGCTTGCTAATAATAGCCAAAAGGACATTGCTGTTACACTCATACTGATTACAAGTTGAAAGGATGTTGTTAACTTCAAACCTATAAGAAAAATATGCCATTGTGCTCACCAGCTTAACAAGATCTTTAAATATACAATCTTAATTTTAAGGTTCTAATCTTGTTGACGAATTAAGTGCAGGTTTACTTTGACTACATGAGAAGCTTCAGGGTAGAATTTAATGAGTTCTTTGAAGATGGACTTATATTTGAGATCGAAGTTGGATTTGGTCCATGTGCTGAACTACGTTATCCTTCATATCCTGCAAAGCATGGTTGGGAATATCCTGGTATTGGAGAATTCCAGGTACTTTTCAGCACATGTAAGGGGCTTGGTCCATACAGGAGCAACTGTAGCTATATCTTGTACAGCAAAGCTGTGAATTATTATACTGCTATTTGTGAATTCCTAATTAATAAACAATTAAGCTGTGATTGTCACCGTGGTGCCTTCTATACTGGTAGTCAGTCTTCCATTTTCTTGTTCTTTGGAATGATGCAAGTGTTTTCTTTCAGTGTTATGATAAATATTTGATGAAGAACCTGACTAAAGCGGCAGAAGTGAGGGGACACTCATTTTGGGCCAAAGGCCCAGATAATGCAGGTTCCTATAATTCCCGACCACATGAGACTGCTTTTTTCCGTGATGGAGGGGAATATGATAGCTCGTACGGCAGGTTTTTCCTAAATTGGTATTCTGGAGTTCTGATTAAACATGCTGATCATGTTCTTAATCTTGCAAATCTAGCTTTCGAGGGTATTCATGTATGTGCCAAGGTGAGATGCCTTTGTCAGTCTTGATCTTTGAAGGAGAAACAGTTTTGAGTTAATAAAATGAATATTCATGACTCATCATTATATAAATTCTTATATGATTTTTTATTTCATTAGTTCTTTTTTAAATTTGGTCATTGACAACCAGCTATCGGGCGTTCATTGGTGGTACAAGACAGCTAGTCATGCTGCTGAATTGACTGCTGGGTTCTACAACCCTTCCAATCGTGATGGGTATGGTCCAATTACAGCAATCTTGAAGAAGCATGATGTTACCCTCAACTTCACATGTCTTGAAATGCGTACAGAGGACCAGAAAGTGGATTTCCCTGAGGCTCTGGCAGATCCTGAGGGATTAGTGTGGCAGGTTAGTTACATTCAGATATGTACATATTGTTTTGCTTTCTTGGTATGAAAGACTTGAACCATGGATATGCAATGCGAGTGCATCTTCACGGTTGAATGTGCTCCATGGTGGTGCCAAAATTTAGACTTGAGGATAGTCTTTCACACCAAATTCCTGGAAGTGAACCCAAAACCTTTGAAAAACACAACTTTTTTGCTTCAGTTATGATTTTTAGAGGGATAATATTCAAGAATTTTTGTCTATTTGTACGATTCAGATAAATCTTGGCCTGAGTTACCTAGTTTTGGTTATGATCTTCCTAATTTCAGGTGCTAAATGCTGCATGGGACGCTGGTATACGAGTTGCCAGTGAGAATGCTCTTCCTTGTTATGATAGAGATGATTACAACAAAATATTAGAAAAAGCTAAGCCTTTGAATGATCCAGATGGTAAACATTTATGTACCTTTACCTACCTGAGGCTTGGTCCAGCTCTGATGGAAGAACGTAACTTCAGAGAATTTGAACTCTTTGTCAAGCGGATGCATGGTACTGTTCTTCTGTTTCTTTCCATTACCACTTACCTTCATTTCCCATATATCTATCTAATGATGCAAAGAACATTTTAAGTTGTCTTGCATGGGGTTTGAGATCTGCTAATAGTAGGCATAGGAAATCCGTTTATATCACATTTTCAGTTGTCTAGCCAATTTAAATTACATAGGAGAGATCCCCTTTTTTTGCATACAGTCAAGTGAAAGTCTCGCCGATACACGGGTCTGAGAACGTCCTATAGTTTGCAGCCGTACTTCTAACTATTAGAAAAATTGTTAATATAAACACTAGATTATAAAAATATAGTAAACATTCTGGAAAATTTTTGGCCAAACTTGGATTACATGAGAGATATGAAGTCATTTAGAGGTTTCAATTTTGGCTCAACTCGGTCCAAAGTCAATGGATCAGACTTAGGTTAACCGAGTTTTGGGTCAGGTTCCAGTTAGATAGTCTGCATGAAGACGACATCATTTTTTAAACTTAAAGACCAAAAAGACATCATTTTGGAAATTTACACAAACTTTTTGTGTAAATTTCCAAAATGCATCTTTTTGATCTTTAAGTTTAAATTTTTTTAAATCAAAACAATATTGTTTTAAGAAGTTTATTTAAAATAACATCTTAAACAAACAGTTTAGATCTGTTTTGTGTCAATTTCTGAAATGAATCTTTTTGATCTTTAAGTTTAAAAAATTTAAAATAAAAACATCATTTTAAGAAGTTTATTTAGAATAACATCTTAAACAATCGGTTTAGACCTGAATTTGAGCCACTTTCTGGAGCCTACTTAAGTTGCAGAAAAATGTCATTTGCAAACATCAAATATGCACTTGGACATGATAACTTGTAGTATTGGTTATTGGTGTATGATTTGTCTTGCATGCAATTTCAGGACACCCGGTTTGATACATCCGTCCAGCTTATTACATAAATTGTCGTCGCCCTAAGCCACAGTTAGACGGTGATTCAGCTTATTACATAAATTGTCGTCACCCTAAGCCACAGTTAGACGGTGATACTGCGAGCTACAGGCAAATTCTTTACACGACAACAAACTTGAACTTTATGTGCTTTATTAATTTTGTTAATTGTAACTCTAATTACTCTTTAATTACTTACTGGATAAATTCTTGAATGATTTCTTCAAAATATGTAATAGTTTATCTTGTTTACAATAAGTTATTATTTTTTAAAACAATAAAAATTCCTTTAATTTTTTTTATTGATTTAGCAGCTTTATAGTTACTTCCTTTTTGTGATTTCATCCTTTTCATTAAAACCTTTTATTGTGATTTATTTTATAATATTATTTAATTGTAATAACGAAATACTCTTCTTCTTCCCCCTTGTACTGGGTTACTATAAATATTTAGGATTAAAATTTCTATAAAATATAAAAGACTAGAAGTAACATGCTAATGTAGAGTTGGAAAATGCATTAACATAAATACAGTGGTGAGAAGAGGTAATACAAAAACGTGTAAACTATATGGTCATTGCGGATTAGATCATCTATATAATATACAAAAAGAAAGTTAAGATATTTGATGTTTTTCTTTTTAAATGAGATCTTAATTTTAATGATAGTTTCATTAGATATCTTATTTTTAGACTTCTTCATTTTTCTGATCCAATTCATTCACCACCGCGAAGTTGAGTTAAATTCAGACATGACATACTTTTTAGTTATTTGGAGAAGCGAAGTAATCTCTTTCAAATTTGGGAAATAGTTTTCATAAATCTTTTTTCCTTTTGGAAGATACAGTAGCGAAACAATCAATGTGTTAATATTGGAAGATTCAAAGTATTCTTCCAATGTATCACTTTTAGTTCAATGAAATTCATAAGATATCTTATTTTTAGAATTCTTCATTTTTCTGATTCAATTCTTGAAATTTGTACGTTAATAATATTCTCGTCCTGCTCACAAATGACGCTGTTCTAGCCCCTACAACTCCATTATGACGTCGTTTCGTTTGACTATTCTTGCTTTTTATACATTAAACGGTTAGTTGTCCGATCGACCTAGCTTCGAAGGTTCGGAAACCATAACTGTAAGCTTTTGGTCTCTCATAATGTTTTTGCTTGCATTGTTAGATCCGCTGTGACTTTTAGGGTTTTCTGTGCTTGTTAAAACTTCTCTGTTAAGTTATGGTGAATTTGAACTCGACTTTTCTGTATTAAGTTGTTGCGTGTGTGCTTTTAGGAAATTGGAAAAGGAATACAGAGGCTATTTGAATGCTGCATTCAGTTGTTGATTTATAATCTGTTTGTTAAGCTACACTTGGTTATCATATTTTGTCAAACCATCTTAATTCATTAGTAAATGTGGTACTTGCATTTCTTCATTTTTGGTAGTTTGCAGCTTTTGTTAAACTGCTAGATGATCTAATTTCATTGGATGTTGATGTTTTCAGGTGATGGATCTCGTCATTTTGAGTTTTTGTGGAAGATTTCACAAAATTTGAAATCAGATCTGTTTGAGTTCTCTTCATTTCTTTTCTGCCTTTTATCCTATCTTGCTAGTTGGAATTGCATTATTGAGATCTTGAAGTGTAGTTCTGAAATCTACTAACAAGATTTATGTTCATCTCAGAGATTATCCTGTAATTTTCTACCTGCTGTGATGAAATCCTTGAACAGTTGCAATGACTCGGCGTATTTCTGTGATAAGCAAATGGATGAGAACAAGGCATGTTTATTGATAATATAGCTATAGCCTCGTAGTATAATCCACAAGCACTAAGCTACTAGCCACTAATAGCCCTTTCAGCTATCAGCCGAATACAATGCAAGTTTGGTGATACCCCCTGCACTACCCTTCCCATCCTTTACATAGTGCCCTCTCTCTCTTCTAACTAACTTCCCTAACCGATTGCTGACTCATCACTCACAATCTGCTCTGTCTTATTCTTCCTTCTGGAATACGTGAGCAAGGGTTTGGGGCCCATGTTCTGCTCCTGCCTCCTTTTCCTCCTAGAGTAAGTTAATATGGGCTTATGACCTGAAGAGCTATCAATTCTGCCTCCTGCGAAAGTTGCCTTGTCCTCAAGGCAGAAGGAAGGATACTGCTGCTGCAGATGTGCAGCAGCTGTCCAGGAAACTTCCTCAATTGGCTTCCCCTTCTACAATACTAACCATTCGACGATCTGCTCATGATTTTTTTGGACAACATGTTCAACAAGGATGGCTTCGGGGGCAGTAGGCTCGATGGAGTCTACCTCAAGTCTAGAAGGAAGTATAGGCTCGGACACGTGGTCTCCTACCAACTTTTTCAGCTGAGAAATGTGAAAGACCAGATGAACTTGGGAGGTATCCGGAAGAGCCAACTTGTAGGCAACAACTCCTACCTTAGATAGCACCTGAAAAGGGTCGTAGAGTCGGGCTGAAAGTTTAGGATAGATTCGTCGTGCTACTGAAGTTTGTCTGTGAGGTCTAAGCTTGACATAGACCCAATCCCCTACTTCCAGCTGAACATCTCGACGTTTATTATCCGCTGCAGATTTCATGATTTGTTGAGCCTGAGCAAGATGGAATTTAAGCTGTCTTAAAGCTTCATCTCTGTCAATCAGTACCCCATTTACAGCATTGACCACAGACTCCCCAATGAGGAAGTGAGGAATGGTAGGAGGAGGGCGACCGTACACTACCTTAAACGGTGTTGTAGAAGTTGCGGAGTGAAAGGAGGTGTTGTACCAAAACTCGGCCCATGAAAGCCAATTGTGCCATTGCTTGGGTTGTTCAGATACAAAACATCGAAGATAGGTCTCAAGACATCTATTCACTACCTCGAATTGTCCATCCGTTTCCGGATGATAAGAGGTACTCATTCGGAGAACCGTGCCATGTAACCTCCAAAGTTTCTTCCAAAAATTGCTAACAAAGATGGGATCACGATCACTTACAATGCTCTTCGGAATGCCATGGAGTCTAACTATCTCTTTGGTAGAGCAATTAGCTACAACCTTGGCAGTAAAAGGGTGCTTAAGAGGGACAAAATGTGCATACTTTGATAACCTGTCTACTACCACCATAATGACCTCAAACCCTTGACTTTTTGGAAACCCGATTATGAAGTCCATCGAAATGTCCTCCCAAACTGAGTTGGGAATAGGAAGAGGTTGGAGTAACCCTGCTGGAGCAAGGGTTTGCTACTTGTGTCGTTGGCAAACCTCACACTACTTCACGAATTTCAGAATATGCTTGCACATTCCAGCCCAATACAAACAACCAACTATCCGTTTATAGGTCTTAGTAAACCCGGAATGACCTTCAGTAGGAGTTGAATGGAATTCTTGCAAGAAATATGGAATAAGGGAGGAGATTCGGGATAAGACTAACTTGCTGCCCTTGAACAGTAACCCCCCTGACAAGTGGAACCCCCTTTCGGTTGTAGGATTAGATTGGAGGTCCTGCAGAATTTCAGCCAGCTGTGGATCCTGCTGATACTCCTCCTGCAATTTTTTTGAATCAACCCACTGAGGAGAAGAAATAAGTTAGTGAAATTCTGGTTCTCCATCTGCACGTGACAGGGCATCTGCTGCCTTGTTTTCTAGCCTCGGCTTATAAAACACTTCAAATCGAAAGCCCATCAACTTGGACAGCCAATGATGTTGATCAGGGGTATTTAACCTCTGTTGTAGGAGGTGCTTTAAGGTCTTGTGGTCGATAAAAACTTTGAAGGATCTTCCCAAAAGGTAGTGCCTCCAATGCTGTATGGCTAACACTAATGCCATAATCTCCTTCTCATATACTGATTTGGCCTTGGCTGTGTTTGAAAGAGCCTTGCTAAAATAAGCAATAGTTTTATTATCTTGCATGAGGACAACACCCAATCTATAACCCGAAGCATCACACTCAACAATAAACTCCTTAGAAAAATCTGGAAGAGTAAGGACCGGGAAGGAAGTTAGACACTTCTTCAGCTTTTCAAAGGCCTCTTGAGTAGTAGAATTCCAAGAGAAATTGTCCTTCTTGGTAAGTTCAGTAAGGGGTTGTGCTATCTTCCCATAGTCCTTTATAAACTTTCGATAATACCCCGTGAGACTAAGAAAACCTCTTATCTCGGTAACATTCTTAGGTGTCGGCCAATCTTTAACACATTGAACCTTGGTAGGATCCATTGCCACCCCCTCAACTGAAATAACATGTCCCAAGTACTTGATGGACTGTTGTCCAAACACACATTTCTTTTGATTTACAAAGAAGTGGTGCTTAGTTAACAATTTTAGGGCTTGCTCCAAATGTGTGAGGTGTTGCTGCCAACTCCCACTATAGATCAAGATATCGTCAAAAAATACAAGCACACTTTTCCTTAGAAAAGGCCTAAAAACCGAATTCATTGTAGATTGAAAAGTGGAAGGAGCATTCATAAGGCAGAAAGGCATCACCAAGTACTCATAATGTCCCTCATGAGTCCGAAAAGCTGTTTTATGAACATCCTCGGATTTAATTCGTATTTGGTGGAACCCGGACTTCAAGTCAATCTTAGAGAAATACTTGGAACCATGTAATTCATCAATAAGCTCATGGATAGTGGGAATTGGAAACTTATCAGGAATGGTTACCTTGTTCAGAGCATGATAATCTACGCACATCCTCTAAGAATTGTCTTTCTTTTTAACTAAAATCACTGGACTAGAAAAAGGACTGGTGCTATGTCTGATTGCTCCTGAGGCTAGCAATTCTCTAACTTGTTTCTCAATCTCATCCTTATGGTGGTAGGCATACCTATAAGGACGTACACTTATGGGATTAGTTCCATGATATAGAGTAATTGCATGATCATGCCCCCGTAAAGGAGGGAGACCCTTCGGTTCCTAAAACACTGGTCGGTTGGCTTGTAACACTGAAGTTAATTTCTACCTTTGGCCTGGAGTTAAGGTGGTTTTGTCTTCGAAATCTAGCACATTAACCTCATCCTCCTGTTGTCCTTTCTGAACCTCCATTGCAATGGGTTGAAGTACACCTTGCAAGGTAGAAGTTGGTTGGGACTATTTACAGCCTTGCCCTCTCAAGGTAACTACCTTTTTCTCATGTTTAAACCCCCAGCTTATTGTTTTCTGCCTGAAATCTGCCCTGACTTCTCCTAAGGTCTCCAGCCACTCTGCTCCTAAGACCAAGTCGATTCCCTCCAGCTGAAGAATGTAGGCATCAAGCAATAATTCCACATTCCCTACTAGCACCACAAGTCCCTTACACCGACCCTGGGAATAGCATTTTGTTCCATTCCCCAATTTCACTCCATATGCTTCGGTTGGAGTAACAATCAATCCCAAGGTAGCAACCAAATCTTAGGACAGATAATTGTGGCTTGCCCCACTATCGATGAGGAGCAAGATTGGGATTCCAGCCAATTGGCCCTCAATTTTAAGGGTTTTAGACTAAACTATCTCCCCATATTTAGCTATCTGACAAACCATCTCCTAAGCCTCTCCCAAATCGGTTTCATCCTTTTCCCCATTACCAGACGATGACCCCTCTTCTTCTTCATTTTCCTTCAAAACTAGCAGTCGAAGGTGTTTGTCGGGGCATATGTGATTAGGGCCGAAATGCTGGCCACATTTGAAACAGAGGCCCTTAGCCCTACGGTCCAGTAATTCTTGGTAGGAGAGGTTTCGAGTTCCCTTTGGTCGGCCTTCAGCAGTTCTCTCCATGCCATGTTGTCGATCAGCTCCCCCTTCCCTGTTGACCCCCTGATTTGCGTCCCTTCCGAGTTACGCATAGGGTTGAATTGATCCGAGTCACGCACCGACCCAGGTGCGACCTCCTACTGTCGATTTTGGTGGTCTAACTCGTGGAACGCCTACGGACCTCTAGCCCAGAGTTGACGTATAGTGCGTCGAGGGTGTGAGCTTACGCTCCACTGCTTGTGCTGCCGCAATCATCCCATAACGACAGGAAGGATCCAACGCCAAAACCTCCAGTCAGATATCCTCTCGCAGTCCTCCAAAGAGGAAGCCCATATACTGTTCTTCGGGAAAAGGAGGAACCTGAGCTGTCAACATTTCAAACCTTTCCACATACTCGTCCACCGTGCCCAGTTGTGTCAATGTCTTCAGTTGGGAAAAAGGATTCCCGTTTAAGTGATCACCATATCGATCGAACAGAGCTCTCTTGAAGGTCTTCCAATCCAGTTTGGGCTTCAACGCTAGGAGGACCTTAAACCAATGCCATGTCATGCCTTCCATGCATATCTACGCTAGCTGAACTCGAAGCTCTGACGGGGTTCCCTGGACGATGAAGTACATCTCGGCCCGAGAGACCCATCCTATCGGGTCTTCACCTTGGAATGGAGGGAGTTCTATCCGCTTTGATAGAAGCTAGTGTTCTTTCGTCAGCATGGAAGTAACACCACTGCCTTCTGCTATCGTGGGTACCGACTTTCCATGCTCCACCGAACTCGATCCAGCCTCTGGTGTTTGGTGCACAACTTGACATTGGAATCCCTCTCGAAGCTCGGCGTGCATCGCCACTAATGCTCTTGAGAGATCATCGACACCCTTGTGTAGGCTGCCCAGTTGAACCGTATGATCCATCAACTTCGTCTCCACTGCAATCATACGAGCATCCATTGCTTCCCACTTTTGTTGTGTCATTCTTGTTTGCATACACCGGTCTCTCAATGAAAGCACCAATGATAAGCAAATGGATGAGAATAAGGTATTTTTATTGATATTATAGCTATAGCCTCATGTATAGTCTACAAGCACTCAGCTACCAGCCACTAATGGCCCCTTTTAGCTATCAACCGAATACAATGCAAGTCTAGAGATACCCCTACCCTACCCTCCCCATCCTGTACATAGTACCCTGTCTCTCTTCTAACTAACTTCCTTAACTATTTGCTGACTCATTACTCACAATCTGCTCTGTCTTATTCTTCCTTCTGGAATACGTGAGCATGGGTTTGGGCCCCATGTTCTGCTCCTGACCCCTATTCCTCCTAGAATAAGTCAATATGGGCTTATGACCCGAAGAGCTATCAGTTACTCATACAAGATTTTTCAGAGCTCTATATATGCATTACCCTACACTTGCATTCTCATTCTACTGCTAGATATGGGGAAAAAAAGGTCCTTTAGACTGGCTCAAATCCACCTTAGCATTTTATATATTCATCAGGATGGTGTAGTTTTATTCTTTCTTTAGCCTGCCCTTTCCAACTATTAGACCCCTGGAAACTCTAGTATTGAAGCATGTTTGCCTATCTTATTCAAAAATCATGTGATAAGGATGCATGTAATATTAACTTCGTGAATTGGAAAGCCTCTTAATGTCTGTCATTTTTTCTTGCAAGAAAATTTCAGGATCGGTCGATGATAATAAGGAAGTGTAGCCATTATAGTAATTATTATTCCTTACTATTTGTTTCACTTGTCTAGGACGAGGTAGATTTGGAGTTCCAATTTTGTAAGGAAAAAAAATATCATTTCATGTTTGAAGGAATGAAGGAAAAGAAAAATTAAAGAATGATCTTAAATGCTTGAGTAAGAAGTTAAAATGTGATAAAGTTTCTGTTATATATCCAGTAATACTCCATTTCTTTGCTTTTTATAGTCGCGCGAATCGATGATTAAGAGTTCATATGCTTCGTATTACCAACTTTAGCCTTTAATCTAAGTGCATTTATAATGTTATTTTAAGCAGATAATGGACGAAGAAGGAAGATTCGAAGCTGAAGTTGTAGAGGTTCAAGCATGGTGGAACACGAAGAGGTTCAAGCTAACCCGATGGCCATACTCAGCAAGAGATGTTGTTACTCTGTGAGGCAACCTAAAACAAAGCTATGGCTCCAACGAGATGGCAAAGAAACTGTGGAGAACTCTGAAAACCCATCAAGCTAATAGCATTGCCTCAAAGACTTTTGGTGCATTTGACCCTGTCCAAGTAGCTATGATGGCTAAGCATTTGGACACTATTTATGTTTCTGGTTGGCAGTGCTCATCTACTCACACCTCAACCAATGAACCTGGTCCTCACCTTGTTGATTATCCTTACGATACAGTCCCTAACAAAGTGGAGCACCTCTTCTTTGCACAACAGTACCACGATAGACAACAAAGAGAGGCAAGAATGAGTATGAGCGGTGAGGAGAGGGCTAGGACCCCTTATATTGATTATTTGAAGCCAATTATCCCTGATGGCGATACAGAGTTTGGTGGCACCACAGCAACAGTTAAGCTATGCAAGCTCTTTGTGGAGCGTGGCACTGCTGGTGTCCACATCGAGGATCAGTCCTCCGTGACAAAAAAATGTGATCATATAGCCGGTAAGGTGCTTATTTCCGTTAGTGAACATATTAACAGGCTTGTCACCACACGGCTGCAGTTTGATATGATGAGGGTGGAGACCGTGTTGGTGGCTAGAACCGATGCGGTTGCAGCTAATTTGATCCAAACCAATGTAGACACCAGGGATCTGTGGAAAATAAAAACAGAACTTCAAATACTTTAGCAAAGCAGAACTTCAAGTCTTCTCCAATCACAAGCTCAAAGATAATTCTGGTATGCACTCTTCAGCAGCAACTTCTGAGCTAAAATGTCTTGCCCTTAATGAATGAAGGCTTTGGAGATGAACAACATTTGCATTATATAGACTGAATATACTTTCTAGAAATGTCAATTTATGTTAGCAATGTATGTATCTCAGTGTTTGAGGAATCCAAAAACCAGTGTTTGTAAAATCCGAATGTATAGAAACTATGAAATTTCAGAAATGAAAGTTTGGACTTTCAAATATGCTTCTTTTCCACTCAAAGAAACTTTCAACTTAGCTCTCTATGCATACACACATTCAAAATAATTCTGAATCAATGGTAATAGCAAGAAGAAATTGAAAAAAATATATGAAAAGAAGAAGATGAAGTTTTTCATAAAAATGTTGCTACTGTTCCATTGATTCGAGAAAATGTTGTTTTTGAGCTTCTCAAGTTAGCTCTTCACACCATCCTTGCTTGCTTACAACAATGGTCCAAAATGAAAGATAAAAATAGAGTAAGATCTTGACAAGTTACATAATCTCATTGGTTCAGCAGAAACAAAAGTAAAATTGTTGGTTGATATACCAACAAAAGCTAACATTTTGATCTCCTAATGATATAAAGCTGCAAAAGTCAAAAAGATAAAAAATGCTTGAAAGCTATGGAACAAAAACTGATGCTCTACTTCATTTCGTCAATGCTAATTGTTGCCTTTAAAATCCTCAGCTTTGTTGACTTGTTGGACTCCAATTGCTTCAGATTTTTAGAAATTTGCTTCAGAAATCGATACTCTACTTCAGATTTTCCAACTGATGTATCTACACTTGCTGCACATTTTCCAATTCTTCATTCTTCAATCTTCCATCGTATGTAGGTTCACTCTTCTTATTTGTATTGCATTGATCTTCATTCTTACTCTGATTATCAACCAATCGAATTCTGGTTTGTGGATCCAAACATTTTTGAATTGCTACCAAGATCATCATCTCTAGCTTCCTCTTCAATACTGAAAACTTGCACTTCATTTTGCTTCTCTTATTCACTCTCACCGAGCTTGCAAACTCCTCCACAAACTTCAACATAGTTGGCTACATGAAACAACACAAATCAACAGGATCATCGGTTCATTTTGGGTGTCACTAATCCAAATCTTAAAGGCAAAAGTTTTGCTATTCTTATGGCAGAGGCAATGGTTGGTGGCAAAAATAAAGCTAAACTTTAAGCCCTTGAGGACAACTGGATTGCGATGGCGCAATTTAAAACATTTTCTGAATGTGTCATGGACGCAATCAGGAATATGAACATTCGTGAGGATGAGAAGAGGAAGAGAATGAATGCGTGGATGAACCGTTCAGGTTATGACAAGTGTTTGTCATACGAGCAAGGCCAAGAGATTGCTGACAGGATGGGGCTAAAGGATTTGTTCTGGGACTGGGACTTTCCCAGAGCAAGAGAAGGATTCTACAGGTTTAAATGGTCTGTAATTGCTGTTGTTGTTTGTAGCAGGGCATTTACACCCTATGCGAATCTCATCTGGATGGAGACTTCTAGCCCTGACTGGGTTGAATGCATAACATTTGCTGAAGGAGTGAATGCAATGCATCCTGCGATCATGTTAGCTTAAAACCTTTCACCATCTTTTAATTGGGATGCTTCTGGAATGACTGACAATCAAATGAAGGACTTCATTCCTCGAATTGCTCACTTAGGCTATTGTTGGCAATTCATAACACTAGCAAGCTTCCATGTTGATGCATTAATGATTGATACTTTTGCAAAGGAATTTGTAAGAAAGGGAATGTTGGCATATGCTGAGAGGATCTAGAGGGAAGAGTGGAACAATGGAGTTGACACTCTGCAGCATCAGAAATGATCAGTTGCAAACTTCTATGTTGAGATGAGTTGTCTTAGGCAACCTGAAGTATTGAAGTTAGTGGAGGAGTTAGCAATGACAATGAAGATAAGGGAGAAGAAGAAGTTGAAGAGAAAGCCGATTGGGTTTAAATGCAAGTGGAAATTGGAATTGATGATCCTAAGCATAATTCAACAATGCATGGATCAAAATAATGAAGTTAAAGATCAGATGAATGAAGCACAAGGCAAAGGAGAATGGAAAATGAAAGAAGCATATGATCGAATGCACAATAAAGGTTGAGAGTTAAATTCAGTTACTTGGCAGTTACTTGAAGGAAGAAGTAACCAGGAAGGAAGTAACCAGAAGTGCAGAGGTAAAAAACCAGCAAAAGGTTAAAGCAAATTTCAAGAAGTTTAATTAGTAAAATCAAGTTTAGCGCATGAAGCTAAAGCTTTTCCATACCTGACAATCAGATTTGGAGTGTCAATTTTTGTTCCACAAAGAATCAAGTAGTAGCAAGAAAATCATATCCTTTTTTACCAAAAGCCTTTTTGTTCACTTTTGTATTTTTGCCAAATGAAGAAACTTTTATCCTAGGCTAGTTTTACCTCTCAAATCATGTTGTAGCAAGTTTTAAATGTCTTCAAAATGTCAGATTCAGTTACAAATAGGACAAAGAGAATAGCTTTTGTGTTTTTGCAAAATCAGGACAATTGTACTAGCTTAGCTATTGCACATCAGTTTATGCTTTTTTTCTCTGTTTTTTTTCAAGATGTAGCAGAAAGTTGTAGAGCTGATAAAAGGCTCATGATCCTCATCATTTTTATGGGAAGAAGAAAGAATTCGAAGACCCCATCAATACAAGAGAGTAGTTCCATTTTCCAAGTTGTGTTCATTTTTTTCGAGAAATTGATTCTTAATAGAAAAATAACAGTAGTGGTAGTTCTTTGTTCTGCAAAAATTCGAAGTTTAGTTCCTTGTTTTAGCATATGAGAGTGAGAGCAATATTCATCCACACAACATCCAATTCATCTTACATATTTTTCTGCATTGTCTTTCTAGTTCTGAGGAACTAAGTAGCAAAGTCTGAATATATACAAAACACATAGTTTACATTCAGTTTTTTTTGGATTCAAGTGAGAGACACAACCATCCTTCAAATACAAAACTTTTCAATCATACAAACACCACCTTGTGAGAGGAGTTTGAATTGTATTTCACTAAAGCAATATTTTACATTCTAGTTACAAATTTGTGAACAAAGTTCGCAACATTTTTAGCTAGCTGGAGTTGGCGTGAACAGCACAGAAGGTGTTCGATCATTTGCCTCAACCAATATTCAAGCTCGATAGGTTGCTAGCTGAAGGAGTCCTCTTCAACCCTCAAAGGATCACCTTTTTAGAGTGGTATCAGAGCTTCACGGTTCACTTATACTGGACCAAACTAAAACATGGCAGGTATGAATCCGACGTTGATGAACTTACAAAATGTGCAGGCAAACATTCCGGTGTTGACGGGAGACAACTATAAAGCTTGGGCCATCCGAGTAGGAGATTGCCTAAGGATCAGTGATTGTTGGAGTGTAGTCACCAAAGGAGTAGTAGAGGAGCATGGAGGCATAACACAAGCAGACCAAACATGGTTGAACCAAGAAAGGGACAGAGATTTTCGAGCGTTGGTGTTCTTGAGGTCAGTGGTAAGTGAGTCCATTTTGTTAAGGAATGCAAGTTGTAGGAGTACCAAAGAATTATGGTATACTCTCAAGGTAGAGTATGTTGGATCAGCTCAAACATTGAGGCTAAAGAAGCAAACAATTTTGAGGAGCTTTGAAAACTTTGCTATGAAGGATGAGGAAAATGTAGCTACAGAAAAGGGTCGATTTCTGAATTTGGTGTAGCAACTAAAGGAGTTTGGGAAGAGCACTAGCACAGAAAGGTTAGTGGATAAATTCCTAAGTAGATTGCCATTAAGGCTTGAAGCAAGTATAGCACCTTTGGAGTGGCAATTCTGAAATGATCCGGAATCAGTAACTTTGGAGCAAGTGTTTAATGTCTTGGAGATGCATGAGGAAAGACATGGAAATAGAAGAGAAGGAGAGGAGTTTGCATTGAAGGCTGAAAGGTTTAGAACACCTGAAAATCCTCCAAGCTACATGCAAAACTAGAGTTCTTTTGATTCCAAACCAGTTCCAGTACAAAACCATCCACCAAATCAGCCTCATAACCATCAAACACCACATCAGATTCTTACCTACACACAAAACCATCCTTATCCGAATCAGTCATACCCTCAAACACAATATACCTCACCAATGCCCTACCAAAACATCCAAAATCCACTCCAATATCCTAGCCATAAAGATACCCGAATACAAGGATGAGTAGAATGAGAATGTTTGTAAATTGCAAGTTTTGTGGGAGGAACAACCATGCTGCTAAAGATTGCTTTTGGAATGACAATGTTGAGTGTATTTTTTGCAGGAAAAGAGGACATACTAGGAGGGTTTGTTATGAGAAATGGATGAAGGAGCATCAAAATCTCCAAAGTTCACTCTTTCCCCAAAGTTCACTCTTTGGCAAGCCACCACTAATATACCCACTTCAAAGAACCAATGCCTCACCAAACATGATACCATCCCAACCACAACCTTATCAACATGTTCATGAACCTCAAATGCACCAAGCACATTTTGTTGGAAAACCAGAAACATATCAACTATCCCAACCAATCCAACCTTGCATAAGTTCCTTTCCAATCCCTCAACAACACATGTATCAACCTCAAATGCCTCAACCTTCTTTAATTCCTCGACTTATGCATATTACCCTCAAATGCTCAACCAAACATGCCGCAATCTAGCTCAATAGATCAAACTAACCAGAATTTTCAACCAGCCTTGCCAAATCAATCAAACCAGCAATTTTAAGCCATAAAATCGATGACAGATTCAGCATTATATTCACAGCCACAAACGCTTACAAATCCTCAAAACCACTCATTAAACATACCAAGCACCCAACCTGGACCATCACAAACTAATCAACCATCAGAAAATTCAATTACTAAGGAGAGTGTATTTGTAGTGGAAACCTGTCACAAAACCATAGAACATAACCCTACTGTTGAAACTTGTGTTGTTGAAGTATGAAAGCAAGTGGAAGTGGAAAAGGGTAGGGTAAATAAAGAGAGGAAACGTGCTGATATTAAAAGAAAGAAGGTCGAGGAGTATCGCCTTCAATTGGAGTCACTGAGGAAAGAAATTGAGGAAGCTAAGTTGAAGTTCGAGGAGGCAATCATAAAGTTAGAAGCAACAAAGGCTGATGTAGCTAAAGAAAAAGAACGTGCTAAGATAGGGAGGGCTAAAATAGAGGAGCAAAGATGTGTGGCAGAGAGGAAGATCATGGAAGAAACATCTCATGTTGAAGATCTTTCTAGACAGTTGGAAGATGCTAGACGAATTATTGAGAAAAAAACAGAGGGAGACTCAGAAAATGAAGCTTTTAGATAATCCTAAAACTACAATCAAGAAATTAGGAGATGAAGGGAATCAGGAGGAGTTTTCAACAGATGAGGCACTCATGGTTTTTGAATATGCCATGTCTGCAGGAGCTGAGCCTAAGACATACAATCAGGCAATTAAACAAGGAGTGTGGCGAGGTTCGATGGATGTAAGTATGCAGGTTCCACAAAACAAAAGAGGACCTTTTGAATTGTGTTGTTTTATACAGCCTGCTATATTGAAACTAGTGGAGGAGCTTGCAATGACAGTGAAAGTGAGGAAAAAGAAGAAGCTGAAGGGAAAACCAAAGGGGTTGAAGTGCAGGTGCAAATTGGAGTTGATGATCTTAAACATAATTCAAAGGTGGATGGATCAAGGCAATAAAGATCAAGTTCAGGAAAATGAAGATCAAACCTTAATGAAGGAAATTCAGTGCAAGAGGGAAGAAAAAGATAGAATGGAAACAAACTTGGAGAATCTAGAAATTATAGCTTGAAGAAGAACTGAAGAAGAATAGAACAAAGAAGTGCAGGAAAAACAGCAGAAGGTTGAAGTAAATTTCAAGAAGTTTAATTAGCAAAATCAAGTTTAGTGCTAATCAAATGCATGAAGCTGAAGTATTTTAATCCACAACTGACAATCGGATTTGTATGTCAGTCTTTAGTTGCTGGAAAATCAAGTTGCAGCTGAAAAATGTGTACTGTTCATGCTGTATAAGTTTCAATTTTTTTACAATGTTAGTTTTAGTTATGCTAAAGACAAATGAAGTTGCTTTTGTATCTAGCCAAATCAGGAAATGTCTGAACTAGTTTAGCATTATTCATCAGTCCAAGTTTTTGTCCATCAGCTAGTTTTCCATGTTGTATCCGAATGAGATAGAGCTGAATATAAAGCTCCTCATGTTTACATTTTCGGAAGAAGAGAAAAAACCAGAAAATTTTCAATACAAGTTTATCATCATTCAAGTTTCAATTTTTCTGTTATGTTTTCATTTTGATTTTTAGTAGCAAGTTTAGAAGTTGAGTATTGGAAGTAAAGAAGAAGTATTTTGTGTGTTCTGTCTTTTTCAAGACCTGAAGCTAGTTTGAAAAATCTTGAGAGTGAAAACCAAAGGTTCCATCAGTTTTGCATGGTTCAATTCATATGATTTGATTATCATCCTTTTATATCCATTTATTCCATAAGAAGAAAAATTACAATTTGAAGAGTGAGTAGCAGAAGTAGTTTTACACATTCAGAGTTTGCAAAATTGAAATCACTGTTACATTCGTTTACAAAAGGAGAATTGCATTTTTATAAATATACACAAAATCATCTGTCATGCATTTATTGATTTGTGAAGAAATGAGTTGCAACTTTGGAGATTTATCATATGCTCAAATGAAAATCGAGGGAGTGAAGTTCCATCATTTTTCCATTTGAAGGAGACATGCGTAAACAGTGCACGTAAACAGTACGCGTGATGTTTGACAAAAGGTTTCAAACCAATATTGTTCATCAACAGGTTGTGCAGTGTAGGAACTATCTTCAACCTTCAAGGGAGCATCTTCAAGAGTCCATTCCGGCAAGTACATCAGTAGCAGCACTTTCAGGCGTATCTGTTGCAAAAAGAACCTTGTACATTGCAACATGAGCACCTGGTGCTATCTTCTGGCCGTGCCTCTCGCGTATCCGAAATGGTTAACACCTTCCACCACGGAACCAGCAGCTGTGGATGCAGTATGTGTCCCATGGCCAGAGAAGTCTCTCGCCGAATCGTAATTGTACTCAGGGTTGATTTTCCTACCTGCCGCTTTGAGTCCTTTGCTAAAGGATCGAGCTCCGATTAGTTTCCTGTTGCAGATAAACCTGACTAAAATTTGTCCCGTTCTCGCACTTCCCTTTCCAAGTTGGTGGCACTAGTGGCATACCTTTATCATTGAAACTCTCACTTTCAGGCCAAATTTCTGTGTCGATGATCCCTATTATCATTCCTTCACCATACGATGCGGTTGGCCAAAGGCCATGTTTTCGGTTCAAACCAAGAAATCTGGGGCCGTAAGTCATGAAGAGCTTGCCAAACGACTCTCGATAAGTAGCAAGATGAGCTGGAGATTTTTCGATTTCAGAGAGTTGAGATTGTGTAAGTCTAGCGCTAAAACCATGCATGACATGATGATACGTATACAACAGCATATCATCATCTCCTGCGGCTGGACTTGACAAGGATTTAAGGATTAAACGGTGCCAAAATTCTTGAGTTGAGAAAATGAAAGGCTTCAAGGAACGATCCATGTGGATGATGTAAGTCTGGATTTCTTCAGGTGCATTGCCATTTTGCAGTAACAAGAAGAAGAAGATGTAAAGATCTAGAAGGGGGGGTTGAATAGATCTCTCGAACTTTTCGAAACAGTGCTACAATAAAATCAGAAGTTA
>JANZLX010000009.1:23427225-23442015 GCA_025531955.1 Erythroxylum orinocense
CCTTGCTCAAAACCCCATTTCACCGTTTTCTGCTTGAAGTCCATCCTCACCTCTCCCAAAGTCTCCAGCCATTCTCCCCCCAAAACTAAGTCCATTCCTCCCAATTAAAGAATGTACGCATCGATTATAAGTTCCACATTGCCCACTGTCACATTCAGTCCCCTACACCTACCCTGTGAAGAACATCGAGTACCATTGCCCAACTTCACCCCATAGGGTTCGGTTGGAGTTACAGACAGCCCCAATGTTGCCACCAAATCGTGCGACAGGTAGTTGTGACTCGCCCCACTATCAATGAGTAACAAGATTGGGACTCCAGCCAACTTTCCATCAATTTTAAGTGTCTTGGTCTGAGCTATCTCTCTGTATTCAGCCACTTGGCAGACCATCTCCTCGTCCTCACCCCCGGTAGCTTCTTCGTTGTCCATAACACCCGGTGGTAGCTCTTCTTCTTCCTCATTTCCCTCCCAGACCAACAACCGTAGATGCCTCTCGGGGCATACATGGTTTGGGTTGTAGTGTTGTCCACACTTGAAGCACAGCCCCTTGGCTCGTCGATCCAGCAACTCCTGGTACGAGAGGTTTTTGGTCCCCCTTTGTCGTGTCTCAACCGGTCTCTCCATACCTGGACATCGATCCTCTCCACCATCCCGGGTGGTCCACTGGTTCGCGCCTCCACTAGTAGGCGCTTGAGGATGACCCATTCTGGGTCGCGCTCTGACCCACCCGCGTCCTTCCAGAGTCGGGTTAGGGGGCCCGACTCGTGAGGCACCCACGGGTCTCCAGCCCACGGATGACCTGCGCGTACATCGAGGGAGTGAACTTACGCTCCATCGCACGTACTGCTGCTATCAATTTATACCTAGAGGAAGGATCTAGCGCCAGAACCTCCAGTTTGATATCCTTTCGCAATCCCCCTGTAAATAAACCCATATACTGATCTTCAGGAAGGGGGGAAACCTGAGCCATCAACATCTCGAATGTCTCGACATATTCATCCACAGTTCCTTGTTGCGTAAGTGATTTCAGCTGGGAAAAAGGATTCTCACTGAAATGATCACCATACCGATCGAACAAGGCTCTCTTGAAGGTCTCCCAGTCCAGTTCGGGCTTCGACGCCAGGAGGACCTTAAACCAATGCCATGTCATGCCTTCCATACAGATTTGGGCCAGTTGAACCTGAAGCTCTGTTGGAGTTTCCTGAATGGCGAAATACAACTCCGCGTGAGAGACCCATCATATCGAGTCATTACCTTGGAATGGAGGGAGCTCTACCCGCTTGGCTCGGAGCTGATATTCTTCTGACGCCACAGAGGTGATGCCACTGCCTTCCGCAGTCTGTACCGACTTCCCATGCTCCATCGAACTCGATCCCACCTCTGGTGATTTGTGTGCAGCTTGGCGTTGGAATCCTCTCGCATCTCGACATGCATCGCCGTTACCGCCCTGGAGAGATCGTCGGCACCCTTGTGTAAGCTACCCAGTTGAACAGTATGATCCATCAACTTCATCTCCACTGCCGTCATCCGAGCATCCATTGCTTCCCACTTTTGTTGCGCCATTCTCGTTTGCATACACCGGTCTCTCAATGAAAGCATCAATGATAAGCAAATGGATGAGAATAAGGTATGTTTATTGATAATATAGCTATAGCCTCGTAGTATAATCCACAAGCACTAAGCTACCAGCCACTAATGGCCCTTTCAGCTATCAGCCGAATACAATGCTAGTCTGGTGATACCCCCTGCATTACCCTCCCTATCCTTTACATAGTGCCCTCTCTCTCTTCTAACTAACTTCCCTAACCGATTGCTGACTCATCACTTACAATCTGCTCTGTCTTATTCTTCCTTCTGGAATACGTGAGCAAGGGTTTGGGGCCTATGTTCTGCTCCTGCCTCTTATTCCTCCTAGAGTAAGTTAATATGGGCTTATGACCCGAAGAGCTATCAAAGTCTGATTTATCATAAAATGCAAAGGATTTCTGAGCAGTGTCAATAGGTTAAATTTGGTTTGATCGGACTTGGTTTCGAGCATGAGTGTTCGATCTTGATTGGGCTTATGCTTGATAATTACTCAGGCTTAGGTCGAGCTGACTTGAAATTAAGGGTATTTTTATTTAACATCTTTCTAAATTAAACACAAAATTTTAATTATATTTTAAAAAAATTAATTTATGCGATCTTTATTCTATTTTATAACTATTTAATATTTGTGTAACATTAAAATTTTATCTTTAAGATTTTTAAAACATTGTAAAATACAAAAATAATTATCCCAAATAATAACAAACCTTGAGAATCCGACAGGGATATGTAGACTCAAATGAAATCACTTGTGTCAGTTTTGATATTCCAATCTAGTTCTAATTCATTTTATCTACATTTTTATATGGGACTCATAAAAAAGCATGAATGAGATGAATTGAAATAGAGTTAAAACATCAAAATTGATACAGACGATCATGTCCCATTTAAATGGGCTTTAGATTCTTTGCTCCATTTAGCCGGTGCCAATCCTTTGCTATGAGTTTACCTCCCCCAAAACAAATAGGATATGAGTTGGAATACTGTGTTTTTGTTAGGATTCAACCTTGTACTACTCAATTTTATTCATATGTTTATGTAGATTTTATATAAATATATAGATTAGATTTAAAAGTAATTGATTAATTAAAACAAAGAATTAATATACTTGAATTTGTAGGTAAAAGCTAACGGCATAGGGTTGACATTGGTTAAATGGGCAGAGGATCTGACCTCATATGACACGTTTCGTGTGGTTGCGATTGTTGTCTGTCTCAGGTCAGCCAGTCCTAATAGTTTTTATCCAACGGTTAGCAAACCAACGTGTAAAATCGTATCGTGCTGCTGAGCATCACCGGATCTACCTTCGCAGTTATTTAAGTGTTATATGTATGATGCAATTCGTTGACATGTACTCAATTCTATTCCCGTCAATATGGATGCCGAATCAGGTGAGTCTCCCGAATTCAGTGACAGTAGACCCTAACTTGCAACCATATCGTGGTGATTACTAAGCGAATTTGGATCATGTGTTATTGTGTTTGCAGTGATCGAGTTCTTGGGCTGCGTTCCTTTGTTACAGAAGCTTCCCAGCTCTTCTCTCAAGAGAATTGCACAACTTGTTACTGTTAAACACTATGGTGATTTTCGAATTCTTCGTCTACTTTTGAGATGAGAGGTAGTGATTATTGTTTAATCGCTCCTTTTTTTTTTTGGTCATTTTGTTACGTTGTAGAGAAAGGAGAGTACGTGATTCGCGAAGGGGAAATTGGGGAAGGAATATATTTCGTATGGGAAGGGGAGGTCAGTTTGCTTTGACGTCCTTAAATTTTGATTCTTCATTGTTGTCCTCTTTCGTCTTCTTCTCTGAATTGGAACTTGTGCTTCATGATGCAATTCGCATAGGCTGAAGTCTGTGGATCAGTTCATCCGGAGGATGACCCCCCAGCTGAGTTTCAGTTGAAACGATACGATTACTTTGGGGATGGTGAGGTGCCCGTTTGACTTAATCTTAAGTGGTATAATTGTTTTTTTTTTGATAGTTTTTTTAGTAATGTGATGCATTTTTCACAGTCGTACGCATTGGTGTTGAATTTGCCATTATGTCACGATTCTTTTTCACGATCATGTTCCATGATGAGATCAATTATTCTGTTGCTAAGGGTAAATGTCCATGCTTGTGCAGGAACATCTCTATCCGTTCAGCAGGCAAATGTGATTGCTTTGACTAAGGTAGTTGGAAGATATCGATAGTATTCTTGTTGTGCTATTTTAGTAAGCCTGGTGGATGAAAGATGAAATTATGCTATTGAATTTTGTGTATTGTGAAGCAGCTGACTTGCATAGTGCTGCCTCATGAACATTGTACTTTGCTTAAACCAAAATCAATATGGAGTGCAGATCAGACACCAGGCACGTGCTCTCTTGTGGAGAGTATACTTCATCTGGAGCCACTAGAAGTACGTATATCGTTATGTTATTGTTGCTATTTACTCATAAAACTTTGATGGTTGACCATTTTAGTAGAGAAACTGTGTAAACTTTAGTAAGCTGGAAGTACTGGTTTCTTCTGTTAGAGCACTGGGCATCAGTGACATTTAGTTTCTTGATGGTGTGGCCCAAAGACACATCCAAGATAAGTAGCATTAGTGGTTTTCTGTGTTGCTCATTTCTTTGGTAGCTACTTCTTGATCTATGGGTGTCAAGTATTTAAACACGTGGATTATGCTAAAGTGTTGTTTGCTTGATTTGCAGGTAAATATATTCCAGGGTATCACCTTGCCGAATGCCCCAAAATTCGGAAAAGTTTTTGGCGGACAGTTTGTTGGGCAGGTATGCCACCATCTCTTCCTTCTCCAATTTTGGATCATTTACTATTATTTCTTGCATGCCATTGGCATGGTAAGTGTGATTGTCTATGCAAAGAGGAGTCACTTACTTTGTGTTACTGGTGCATGTGTGAGTATGTTTAAGTATTGAAGAAGTTTTTACCATAAAAAGTTCCTTCTAAACATTTTAAATGCTCTTTCATTTTATCTTTTGTGACAGAATTGTTATTGGTAAGTGTAGAAGAATCACTTGGCCTTTTTATGTATCTCATGGCATTTCTTGTTTACTGCAGGCATTGGCTGCAGCATCAAAGACGGTTGATTGCCTGAAAATTGTACATAGCTTGCACGCCTACTTCCTACTTGTTGGGGATTATGACAGTAAGTATATTCTTAGTAAACCTGATCATGATGAAAATCTGTAATTGCATTTCATTAACATTTTCTGGTCAGGAAATCAATGCCATCTCTAGTTGTCTTGAAAAAGGTTGTCCTACTGAACCTTAAACTTTGATAGTTAGATACTGACAAGGAATTTCACAAGTAGCTCAAAAAATGAACTCCTCTGTCATTGTCTTGAGAGCATAGAAAGTTTTGATTTCTTAGTATATTATTGCTTGGCTTCTTATTTTTCACTAACTTTTTCTTTGGCCACCATATCTCCAATTCATGGAGTTGCAATGGAGATGTTTCTCATAGTGTATAAATGTCTATTTTGACAGTTCCTATTGTATACTATGTTCACCGTGTGCGTGATGGAAAAAGCTTTGCTACACGAAGGGTTGAGGCAATACAAAAAGGAAACGTTGTGTTCACATTGTTTGCTTCATTTCAGGTACTGCAGTTGAATATTTGTGTCCATTATGAGATTTTCTGAGCATTCTCAAGCATGTAGGTTTGATTTCTACTATAATTTAATTTAATTATTTTATTCAAGAAAGGAACGCACTTAGCTGATCCATTCTTTATCAGACTGATCAATGATGTGATGGTGAGAAAAATTTAACTATGAGTTTGTATAAAAAGGAGTTTATAAAGATTCAGTATTGGATGTTCTCGGTTCTCAAATGAAATTTGAAGGAATTTTAAGAGCTAGTGGATGAGAATACTTGACTGTTGTCATTGGTATGATATCGTATTGAGTGGGTAGAGAAATCAGTGACTTCCTATATTAGATGCTTCACTCCAGGATAGAGCGATTTTGAGTTTGTTTACAACATGAGTGATAGTTATCCTAATATCTACCAAAGGTCATTGGTTTTCTATTTGAAGAACTTTCTAATATATTCTGTATTTGTTATTGTTTTCACAAGTCAAGTGTAACTTTACTCTCCAAATGTGTTTCAAAGAGTTAGCTGTAGAAGCTTGATTCCAATAACCCAAGAATTCATGTAATGATGGGTGTCGTTTTACAGAAAGAAGAGAATGGGTTTGATCACCAGGAAGTGACAATGCCATTGGTGCCAGAACCAGAGATGGTGAGTGGAATGCACTCTTAGTTATTGTTTTTTATTTCTAGCTCCTTGCTGCAATGGTTTGAACATTTAGCTGTGGCAGCTTCTTTCAATAGAAGAATTACGAGATAAACGCCTAACTGATCCTCGTCTTCCAAGGTATGATAAATTGAATTTTGGGTTTTCCTCTGTGGCAGCTTCTTTCAATAGAAGAATTACGAGATAAACGCCTAACTGATCCTCGTCTTCCAAGGTATGATAAATCGAATTTTGGGTTTTCCTCTTAATGCATTCTGTATAATTCTTGCAAACCCATTACTATAGATGACTTTTAGTTCGTCTTCTTTTTCCCCAAAAACTTGTTCTCTATTCCATGACTTTGGTTCATTAATTTTTTGCACGTGAACCATGCCACAGTAAAGACAAGAATCTGGTACAATATGCCAGTCCATTCTTTTGGAGACGCTATGGATCTTTTTGTTCACAAGTGCAGACATGTTAGATGATTAAATCAAATGTCGAAGGCACTCCTAACACTAAGATTGTATTGTAAATTGATTTTATGCACAGTAGGTTTCTTGTCTTGTAGGCTTTAAGAACAAGGTATTTCTCCTACAGTATAAGAGTTTCTTAGATCCCTATGGAATATATATATCTTGTAATTTAATTTGCTATGTGCATTCGTGTTTCGGCAAGCAAGAGTTGAAAGTTCCACTTGCTGTTTCAGGACGTACAGGAACAAGGTGGCTACAAAGAATTTTGTTCCTTGGCCCATAGAAATAAGATTCTGTGAGCCGAACACAAAGACAAATCAGACAAAATCTCCTCCAAGGTAGGACTGGTTTACAATGTTAGCAGTCTTTTGCTTTTTATACTGCACGTGTTTCTTTCAGCTGCGTAGCTATTCTTTACTATCCTTGTGACAGATTTGTATTGCTCTTTCCCATCGCCTTTCAGCTTGAGGTACTGGTTTAGAGCAAAAGGAAAACTTTCGGATGACCAGGCTTTGCATAGGTAAGGAGCCCTTGCTAAAATGAATCTTGTAAAAGCATGGCCCTTACCGGTTGCCATCATCTATAAGAATTATTTTTCTTTCAGTTGACAGTTTTCATAAACCAGCTATGACCAACAAGCAACTTATTAATACATCGCCTGTTATACGTTCCTGAACACATACGAATTTTGGTCTATTGCAGATGTGTTGCAGCATATGCTTCAGATCTCTTATTTCTTCAAGTCAGTATGAATCCTCACCGTGCTAGAGGCTTGAAGACTTCTTGTGTTAGTCTAGACCATTCGTAAGTAGACTGTGTATATCATTGCTTGCATCTAGTAAAAGCAGTGGAATCTGCTGAAGATGTATATGCTAAACACAGCCCACAGAGAATTGTTCCCAATCTCTATTTGGCTTTCTTTTCAACATATGCTTGACGCTCTTTTTCTCTCAGGATGTGGTTTCACCGTGCTTTTAGAGCTGATGACTGGATACTGTTTTCGGTGAGTTGAACATCATGTTTTTTCATTGATCAGGTCGTTAGAATGTTACCAATTTCTATCACCTCTTAACAGATTACGTCTCCTGCTGCTCACAATGCACGTGGCTTTGTATTGGCCAATATGTTCAACCGAAAGGGAGAGGCAAGTATTCTCATCCATGTTCTTGTCCTGCCGCTTTTACATAGAGCAAGCTGTATCACAACTTTTTGCTGGAGAAAGAGGGAGAGAGAGAGAGGGTGTGATGAACTAAGTTTGATCCTATTTTGTTGTGCAGCATATTGTAACATTAACACAGGAGGGTCTCCTGAGAAAGGTTTCAACGCAAAATCAAACCCCTGAATCGAAGCTATGAGTAGAAGGACCAAGATCACAATGCTTTCATCCCATGAACACTTCGCAGGGCTTCTGATAAAGCAACATTCGTTTGGAGCACTGATCCGGCTCACGGAAACATAAACAATAACTATCTCATTTGATATATGATTCTGCTACTGAATTTCTCTATAAGTTGAGTTTGAGTGACTTAGATATCTGGAATGTTTCATGACAAAATACCAATGTTTGTGCTTGAATTAATTCAGAAAATCTACTGTTATGAACACATTAATCCTTCTATATAACAGAACTTCAGATATCAAGAAAAATTGTGGCAAAGATCGTTTTCTTCTTCTAATGCATCTCAGTAACAGAATGGTGCTCTACAGAAACTATCAACAACAGCATTTATATTACAAATCAAACTCATGCTTTCAAGTAATTTACAATACACAGAAATCCCCAAATCCCTCATTTTCTGACCTAATTTAAGTTTAAACCATCACTTTGAAGTCAGTGAACCATAGGATCACTCTTAGAAAACCTCTTCAAACATTATCAATCAATAACCCTAGTTAGCTATTCCTTTTCCTTTTGAAAGCAGGATGTATGGTTCCATTACTGGACCCTAAATTCTCTATTCTAGACAAACATTCCTTCATTCTTCTTATAAGAACAGGCATAGCAGAGACGTTACTGGAGATTTTTTCTTTCAGCAGACGCACTTTCTCACGAGTCGTTTCGTCGTCTATTAAAGGAACTGCTGCTTTACTGGTTTCAACCCGGGCTTCAGAACCTGTTTAATCAAGACATTGTCAATGGTTCGATCAAAAGATTAGTCCAACAAGACTGAAACCAAAAATTTTAGAAGACCAACTTTAAGTGGAAGTGACATCAATTCTCAGGCAGTAAATAAGATATGGAAGAAGCTTTGTCCCCGGCAATTAGTGAAAATCGGTAGCATTTAAACATTACCAATTAATGACTTAGCAGATATTTATCTTCAAGACATGCGTGTCATTAACTATCTCATTACACTAAAGCCATGATAAAGTAGTGGGAGAACTTCTTCCACTCCTGTAGATTCAATGCAATCTGATAAATCATTTATCATTGTCATTAGCAACAATAGTACACCACAAAGTATAAGCAATCGTTTGAAGCCAATTATACAACCAAAGAAGAAAAGCATATTCACGTCTAAATACCCCCAAACAAGATTCCTGATACCTGAGACTTGCAATTATTCAAACACTCAACAAGTCCCAATCTTTCTATATCCAAGCGAATGTCTTATTATGGCGTTACGATCAAACTGAATTTGTTTCTTCAAAGCAATTAGTGAACAAAACTACACAAAGTTTGAATTTTTACTTTGAACCCAGATATCTCAAGATCACAATTCTTCACCTCCCATCAAATTGCATCTAAAAAACCTAAAAAAAGGACGGACCTGGGTTTGACCCGCCGGACGGTTCAGGTTCGGTGTCCAAACCAATAACCGGTCTTTGAGAAGAAAGAAGCGAAGCAAGAGTGGTCTTGAACTGACTCGGAAGCGTAGCTCTGTATTCCAGAATTTTCTTCGCCATCTGCTTCACTTCTGATTCCAGATCCTCCAGCTCCTTCTCTTCTATATCCTCCTCCTCCTCCTCCTCCTCCTCTTCTTTGGCTTCAGATACTTCGGCGCTCCGACCAATCACATCGCATTCTAGTACTTTTGGGGGTGGATTGTTAAGCGCCATGTTTGGACCTGTGGAGGAGAGCGAGCGTGTGTGTCTGTGAGAGAGAGCTTTCGGTATTTGGAGGGTATTTTGGGTCTTTGAATTTTGAATTAGTTCCTTTTATTAAACGACGACGTTAGGCTCACCATAATACGGTATCGTAAGACGATGACTTCCTCGGATCGATTGCCCGCGAAAAAGCAATGTTTGGTTGGCGATAAAAGTTTATGAAAGCCAACTTTCTCGGACTCTCAGTAACGAAGCAAAAGCGGGAAACTTTTCTCCTCCAATCTCTGGGGACGTGGAGTCCTAAGTTCAAACACGAAAAGTGCCGGCAGAAGAGCAATCCTCGGTTACAGCGGAAATGAAAATGACAAATTTGGACTGTCTATGCAAAGATTATTGTGATAAAAGCGTCATACCTGCCACCGAATCTACTTGTGGCTGTACTGTGATTTTGTCCTTGAAACATATGTATGAATTAGAATGTAACTGTAGTTTGGCAGCGTCTTCTGTTAGTATATTCTTTATCTTTCTTTCTGGCTCTGGTTCATGGAGGATTGCGAAAGCCTACCACCCCCGTCTTCTTCTAAGGTGCTTGAATTTGTTTTTCCCAAGTATTGTCATCTTTGTTTAAATAAAACAGAAAGGAGAAAGATTGAAACTTGGTTTGAATCTCCGTGTAAACTACCAAAATGGATTGATCAGTAATGAGTGAAATTAATCTTAGGGATTAGTTTTTTGTTAATTTGAGTTTCATTTAAGGTTCCTACGCTCTAACTGGTTAAGTTTTGATGCGGGTTTTTCCTTTTTCATGATAACAGCTGCTACCACGAAGAATCAACTCCAATGGTCCATATAGGTTGCTTCATTGTTCAAGTAAAGGTGACAAAACAGGGGTAATGCAGGAATTGGAAAAAGGAGTGGAACCCAATCTGGCTGATTATGATAAGCGAACGGCTCTACATCTGGCTTCTTGTGAGGGATGCATTGAAGTAGTGGTTCTACTTCTTGAAAAAGGAGCTGATGTTAATTCCACAGATCGTTGGGGTCGCACTGTGAGTTCTCTTTATTTTCTCGTTCGATAACCTTCGTGTTTTCATGCATTGGGGTTGAATTACATGGGAAGTACAACTGCAGTGTCCAAGCGTCATATGAAAGAAATCTGATTATCTTTTGGTATGGAGGTTTTATGGAATCCAGCATATAAGTAAAGAATAGTAAATTCGAACAAATTCAAACATGTTCCGCAATTCGTTTTTCTAAGTTCTTTGACTTGAGCGGGAATTTGTGAGTAGTTTTTTGCCATCATATGCTATCCTTGCATGCATAAATGAGATAACAAGACCTTGAAAACTTAAAATCCTAGGAGTGGAAGTGTACCACTGGTTATATACAATCTTTGAGTACTTGCATTCCCTTTTCTAATTTGTTTCGTGATAAGATGGTAATGATGTTTATTTATTCATTTCTACTCTTAGGTTCTATAGGAATGCTGTTAAGATGCCTAACTAGAAATTATAAATTGTGCAGCCACTATCAGATGCTTATAGCTGTGGTCATGAGGAGATCTGCAGGATTCTCGAAACCCATGGTGGAATAGATCCAGTATGCATTCTTTCTAACTTCCATAAGTGATCAGGCATAAAAAAGACTGATAGCACACGTGAATTACATTCACCCCAAAGTTATTTATTTCCACCAGTTGTGGAAACAGAGAAGAGATATGAAAAATATGATTGGGTGGTGGAATGATATGGAAAACTTTGCAATTCCATTTTGTTCCTCTTTCCTGTTCAGTAAATTATGTTATCATTTGGTTGGAGCAGGTGAGGCATGACTCACAGAATCCATGCTACGAGATCGATTCTGCAGAAGTAGACATGGATAATGCTACTCTAATTGGAGAAGTAATTTGTGCTTCTACCAAATTCTTCCGGAGAAATTAGAATATTAGAAGTTTACTTTAGTACTTACATTTCTCTTGTTAGTGTTGACGTTTCTATACTCCAAACATGAACTATTTCAGGGGGCATATGGTGAAATTTACCTAGTGAAATGGCGCGGTACAGAAGTAGCAGCAAAAACAATCCGTTCCTCTATTGCATCAAAACCAACAGTGAGGTGATTCTTTTCATAATCCGTGTCACCCTGTTAATATGATAACTGATAGAATACACTTGGGATTTTGAATTTTATGTGCTTATGCCCTGGTTATGTCAACCATAAGGGATTCCTTCATGAGGGAATTGGGCTTATGGCAAAAGTTGCGACATCCTAATATAGTGCAGTTCCTTGGAGTTCTAAAGCCCTGTGATCGTTTAATTTTTCTTACCGAATTTCTTCGCTATGTGAGTCTTAACTATATTTATGTCATCACTTGAGAGTTTTAAGAATATTCATCTGCTCACCATTTGTCAAATATTAATGTGCTAGGGAAGTTTGTTTGACATACTGAAAAGAAGAGGAAGACTTGATTCGCCAACAACAGTTGCATATGCTTTAGATATTGCAAGGTAAGTGTCCTAAAGATGATTCTCGTTATTTTACTAATGAAGAATTTGTTAGCAGGACTGGTGGTTCCGAAGAATTTTGACATAGTATAGATATTTGAAAACATACTCGGACTTCCTGCTTCTTTCTTTTCCTGATAGAACCTAAGAATCTTTTCTTAGTTGGAATTGGTTGAATCACATGGATAATGTTTTCATATCATATCTTGCCAGTAAAGCTTAATGCTTGTTGACTTTGGTGACTGTCATTAGACATAATCTGATGAGCTTGCATTTTCTTGCTATGTTGTGGATCAAATTACTGCCACTTCCGGTAAGTATTATCAATTGTTAAACCTCTTGGAAATTTGCAGAGGCATGAACTATCTGCACAAACATAAACCACATGCCATTATACATAGGGACTTGACACCAAGGTATCAACCATATCTTAATGCCCTGAAATTTGGTAAAATGCAGTTGAAAAATAGTATATCCCAATCTTCACTTGTTGATCTTCGCAGGAATGTGTTACTAGACGAGTCAGGACACCTCAAGGTCACAGACTTTGGCTTAAGCAAAATTGCTCAGGAAAAGGATCTCCAAGGTTACAAAATGACTGGAGGAACCGGTTCATGTAAAGATCTTCTCCTTCTCCCCTATCAAAAGTAAAAGATAACCTCTCTTACTGTAATGACATTTACCAGATAGATACATGGCGCCTGAGGTGTACCGTCGAGAATCGTATGGGAAGAGTGTGGATGTGTTCTCCTTTGCTCTTATAGTACATGAGGTTGCCAAACTTGCATTGCATTTCTGTGAAACCCAAATCTTTGCGCTAATGAAGTCTGGTTTTCTCGTTTGGCTTACTTGTTCCTTCTTACAGATGCTCCAAGGTAGACCATCAAATAGGGAAGAACTTCCAGAGAAAGTTGCAGACAAGCGGGCATATGAGGATTATCGACCACCATTATCGTCACTGGGATGCCCCGAACCAGTCAAGATGTGAGTTTTTTGATTCCTTGTATTTGTTACTACTTAAACTGCTTGTCATCATAAGTTCGTAACTGTGTTTTGCTCACTTAATCTTAGGCTTCTCAGAGAGTGCTGGCACAAGAATCCTGAGTGCAGACCTACCTTTGAAGAGATAATATTACAGTTAGAGACCGTTCAAGAAGATCTGTTGCAGGATAAAACTCCAGCTGTCTGCTGTCGCTGTCTCATCTTGTAATGATTTGTAATCCAATTAAACTAAACTACCAACTACACATACAATCTATGTAGTTCCCACGTTCTAGGCATATGTATAGTTCCTGCAATGTCTCATACCTGTTTCGCTTCAGTCTTTAGGGGATCCTCTAGCCCCTTGGCCCTATTGAGACTTACATAAATGAATGACTTAGATGGGAGGGGGACAGAATAGGGTCAGGGGAAGGGGACAGAGGATTCGGGGCTGTGGACTCTTTCCTCTCCTTATTTTGAATGTGCATTCGTTGATTAACTAAAATTCAGTACAGACTTTTACAAAAATTTAAGTTCATACGTAATTTGGCCTAAAAATGAATTTTATTTTTAAATATAAGTTCGACTTATTATAGAATTGAAAAGTTAAGCCTAAGTTCATATATCTTTAAAATTTTTAATGGTTATTCAAACCATAAATAATTTATTTAAGTTAAATAAATATATAAAGATGAAGATAAGCATACAATTTTAATGTTAGTTGTATTTCATAACAAACTTAAATTAGATAAATAATTATAAAATTAATATAAATAACAAAAAAATTAAGTAAAAATTTCGTTGAGACTTAAGGTTTGAGAAATTTCAGTAGTATGTACTTTTACCTTTGATTAGTATAAAAGGTATTTTCAAATGACCGACATTAATGAATGAATAAAATTTATATATTTGATTGAATTTAATAGTATAATGTAATATAATAATTAATTTAAAATAAGAGGACAATTATGAATTAAATTATTTATAACATTGGGCAAGGTTTGTCTTTTTAAATTTTTTTACAAAACTTAAATTCGATCCTTATTTTTATTAAATGTAATTTTTAAAACTTATATCTAATTTATTTATTATTTTGAAATTTAATCTATTAAAGTAAATAGATAAATTCAACTCTTACAAATCTAGCTAAATTTTTGTTGGAAAAGTGGTTTCAGGTTTCAAACTATTTTAATATTTTCGGCTAAACTTGTCTGGGTGGTGTAGTCGGTTATCACGCTAGTCTCACACACTAGAGATCCCCCGTTTGAACCCGGGCTCAGACATTTAGTCTTATTTTTCGTCCTTTCTTTTTGTTAGCCTGGGACTGCGGGAGATGAAATATATGAATGAACACATCTTAGCGCTTTCTCTACAGTGATCTACATCGAGGGTAAGCTTTCTTGGTGTTCTTTTCCGGTGCAAGTCTCGGGTCTCCTCTCACTTTCTTTGATGTTATTGCGGGATCTCCAAAGATGCAAATTTTAGAGGCCTTCATGCTGTCAAGTGTCAATCCCAACTCACTCAAGTTTTCGCATTTCCCTTCTATTTCCAACCTTTTCTCACCGCGGGATTACTCATCCAAGACGGTGCTTAAAGCTGACTTGTTTTCTGGGTTTTTGAATTCGATGGAAAAGAAGACCCGTGTGCCAACTAATTTCGGAAAATGCAGGAGACTAGTCATGGTCAATTCTAGAGTGAGTGTTGAAGATGGTAATGATAAAGATGATAACGATAAAGATGATAACTTTTACATAAAAAGATGCGTGGAACTTGCAAGGAAGGCGATTGGGTTTACCAGTCCTAATCTTATGGTGGGCTGTGTTATTGTCAAGGATGGAAAAATTGTTGATCAAGGTTTCCACCCTAAAGCTGGACAGTCTCACGCTGAGGTAACTTGTCAATTTTCTCTGTTTTGCATGATTGTTTACGCTATTAAAACTTAGTTCTTGCGGAGA
>JANZLX010000009.1:23451414-23475203 GCA_025531955.1 Erythroxylum orinocense
ACAGCCGTATTATAGCTAGCAATAAACACGGCCACCGAAGTGAAAACAATCACCGGTGGTATCAAAGACAAAATCACCCGAGAAGACAAGCTCGAAAGCAGGTGTCGAACGTGTCGAAGAGAACTTCTGTGTTCAACCCATTTTTCGTGGTCGTATAGAGCCCGTTTCTGTTGCATGCGACGCTCTTTAATGCCGTCGGCCCAGTCTGGAATAGCTCGGAGAAGTGAGACCAGTGACAGGGCCTTAGTGGGTCGAGGTTGGTCTGGGGAGAGACAGCACAGGGTAGTTTGGCAGGGTTTGGAGGGAAAGTTAGTTACTCGTAAGGCGAGGAGAGTTTTGGGGGTGAAAGTGGAAGAGAAGGAGGAAGGGGTGATCGGAGACTTGAGTGGGTGTGACATTTGTGGCGGCGGGATGTGACCGTGAGATTTTAGGGTATTGTGTGTAGAGAGGAGGAAGAGAAGAGAAGAGAAGGAGTGGACATGGTTGGTGGTTTAGTGTGTGAGACTGAGAGTGGAAGTATTAGTTAAGTGACAACAAGAAAAAGCAGAAGAAGCAGAAGAAGATGGGTAGGAAGAAGAGGAACAAGGTGGGTAGTTGAAAGCAGTTGTCTGTGGACAAGGATTTTAGACATGTTCGAGTAATTTAAATTTTGATTAAAGTGAAATTAAGATATTTATTTTAATTAAAATATATTATTTATTATTATTTTTTTGACTAATTCAATTTTTAAAATTTTTATTTTTAAATATTATTTAAAATATGCTAATATCAAGTAAAAATGACTTTTATCCTAAAATTTAATCTAGACCGAGTTGACTCAGTCTACCATCCCTAATCTCAGCTACTCTGCGTAATTGTCTTCAAGGTTAGACCAAAGATGAAGTCTTTGAGACCAAACAACAGATATTGCTCAATTCATCATCATAATAATCACAAGATAATAGTATAAAACATTCCATTGGGGCCATTGCCAAGCATAGTACATTGATAACTTTAATCTAAAAAGGAAAATCAGTATCGGTAGTCGGATTGTCGAAATTGGGTTTCACTTCTTAAAGCTTCCCCTCACACCAGGACGAGGCTTGGAGGTATCGGCGGCATAAGAGGCGTGGAGATTCACGAGCTTGTCCTCTTCAAACGGAATCTTTGGGTGTCTCGCCTCGTGGTGGATCTGCATCGTTTTGCTATCCGGCGCCGTCGCTTTGCACAGGGGACACTCCAACTTGGCGTGCCCGCCCTTTTCCTGCCCGGTCCGATCGGCCTGCCCGGCCTTCCCTCCTCCTCTGTTTGTCGTCGCCGCGTCTACCTTCGCCGCGACCTCCTTCGCCGTGTGCTTCTTCGGCTTTGCCTTTCCCGTCATCTTCTTTCTCCAACGAACCTTAACCCTAACGCTAACCCTAGTGAATGATTGAGAGAGAGTCCTATTATTAAGAAGGAAGCTTATATACAAAAGCAAACATTATGGGCTGTTTGGTTTATGAGTTAATGGTATCGGCCTTTTAGTATAGAGTAAACCTCGTGGCCAAACACACCTTTTTGTGTTGTTCACTTACATTTCACGACAGACACCAACTCTTGTCAGATTCCATATTCGGACAGAGGCTGCTGCCAATCCATGGAAGATTCTCAGGTGGTTCAAAATGTAGATCCTACTCCGATTCCGCCGGAAATGTCCTCTTCCGTCCCTCCGCCGCCGCCGCCCCCACAGCCGCCAACTGTAACACCACCTCCACCGACGACGAGGAAAAGACCACTCGAAGGGATCGAAGACTGCAGCTACTTCAAGATGCGTGCTGTTCTGAGAGATATTCGCCCATGTCTATTCGAGGTACAGTGTTGGATCTGTCAAAGTTTAGTTGTGCTAGAGTCCGGTAAAGCAAAAAAGACGGCCCTTTTCTGGGAAAAAATGAACCGATCTTTGATTCATTGGTTCTGGTTTTTGGAGTTTGGATTATATCTGGATTGTGATGATTAGATCTTCGATTAAAAAGAAAAATGATCGATCTTCTGGTCTGTTAAAACCCGTATTTACAGTATTAGCTGATGAATGTGCTTGTGAATGAGTGATTTTAGAGATTTTCTGTGTATTGAGCACCCTGTTGCTTCTTATTTGTTTTTGTTTGTGCAGTAACTTTCTAGTTATGTTGGATTTTTTGGTTGAATTTGTTCTGTTTTCTTGAAGGCGCTTCGAACTGTAGACTTTCGGAGCTGTAAGGGAGCCGATGAAATTCGAGAAAGTAAGTTCATTGACATGAATTTGAGCAGGTGTGATATGGATGCAAAGTTTTGATGAAAATTTGGTTGATTAGTAAGAATAAGCTTTGCTTGTGCATTTCACAGAGATGAAGCTGCTGATGGAACTTTACAAGCAGATTACTGCAGAAACTGTCACTGTAACTAAGCCTAAAAATTTGCATGATGGCCATCCTTTACGTTGTGAAAATGGAAATGCTGCAGTGGCCGAAGATCAGCAACAAGACGTTAATTCAGCTGATACGCTTCAACTAAACCAAGATGTCGATAAACCATCTGAAAATAAGCATTTCCAGTCTAATCTCGTCTTTGAAAGTCCGCAAGCTGAAAATGTTCAGAATCAAAGCTATATTATTGGAGGATCAGCTTTTGGGTGGAACTTCATTACCTTTACTGGAAATAGCCCAGTCTACTATGGAAGAAGTAAAGAATCATTTCGGGCAGCTAATGTGATTGAATAATGTATCATTTCTCTTCCTTGGATTCTATAGAGTCGCACAATGCACCATTGAATCTTTTGATATTAGTTATTGCAAGGATTTGTAAGTCTCCTTTCACTGATTGTTGTTGTAAGCTTATATTGGTTTGGTTCGAAACAATATTTGACTTAGAATGTAAGGATTCCAGAGAGTAACGCAATGCAACATCGAAGCCTTGGGTATTAGGCTATTAGCTTAGTGAAGGCTTCAGTTGTTCTCTCTGGTAATGACCATACTCTTCGTGTACTGATCAAGTTATATTTATGGTTTTAGAATACGTCGCTGTTCTTTTATATCACTTTTGGGACAGCAGAGTTACCATCATCATCTATTCACCTCAGAATACCCCGAAATAATAGAAGCTTAAAGTTTGCCTCTTTCTTTAGGTACTAGATACTGCTCAAAAAGAAAAAGTTGCCACTCCAATGGAAGAAATATGGATGTGTCTACAATCACTTACAGAATGAATCTGAAATTGAACATACATAAACAATCCAACCATTCAGAGAATTAGTAAAAGAACAGGATTATGTTGACTGATTTATGGAACCGAATGGTGTTCCATTTTCTTTGACTGGAGAAAATGGATGGTCAAAGCTAGCTGGTTGCATTAATAGATAAAGCAGCAGAACAAGCAAGTTGAGTGAAAAAGATTCAAAGAATGCACATCTACCATTTCTGTTACTTCTGTTCAGATGTTGCATCCTTCTCAGGATAAAGCGTCAGAACAAGCAAACTGGGTGAAACAGATTCAAAGAATGCAGATCTACCATTTCTGTTACTTCTGTTCAGATGTTGCATCCTTCTCAGCCTGAGCAGCAGCCAGCGCCTCGTGATTTGTACCTTCTTTGAGTGCTGCCTGTGCTTCATTCTCCATTCCACGGGTGGCAAGTGCAACTGATTGAAGATAGGATGCAACATACCAGACAGGAGAAATGACTTGGGCTTGCATAGCATCATTTAGAGCTTCCTGAGGCATGTCAGTCATGAGATAGGACAGACTACGCCTTGCATGCACGGTAGGTGAAATCATTGTTCCTACGTCGATGAACTGCAAGTTGTATGAAAGAAGTTAAAAACCTTAGCCAGTGAACATTGTTCTTATATCAGCGAGTTTGTGCATATGGAAAGCATTCCAAGCAGAGAGTTTATAACAGTAAATTTTTAATACCATACCTGACCGTAACACTCAATAGCAGCTTTGAAGTCTTTCTGCTTGAAAGCGGAATCTCCCTTCTTCTTCAGGTTCAGTGTTTCCATCATTTCATCAGTCCACATTTGGAACGACAGCTGTTATGTAATAGAGGAAAGAAACAATTCAGTACTAGAAGGAGCTTACTTTGCAAACAGATGTAGAGCATACATCAGAATATCATCAGCGGAAGTAATAATCGGACAAGGCTAAATAAGCAGCAGATGTAGTCAATTCAGGCAACTGGTTTAAAGCGGATACATAACCTCATTTGTCACCCCTTCATCGTCTTTGTAGCCAATTTCCTCTAAGATCTCATGTATTGCAGTCAGGTCTCTCCTTGAACAAGCCTCACCAAATGCGGACAAAGGAGAAAATGATGTACTGTGTGGGATGCCCATCAAGATATGTGAAGGAACCTGCAATGAAAATGAAAAGGGTAAAAACCCACAAGGGCCCATTTCTTGAATGCCAAGTGCCTGAGTTGATAGAAACCAAATGGCTTGAAAGGGTTGATAGGGTTCATATATGTTATTCCCAGAACCTCCATTACTGACTGATCCATACCGTGATTTCCTTCTGAAGAGGAGTTAAAGCAGAAACTAATGCTTTTGAACTTGGTCGCTCTCGGAGCTCATACTGCAAACATCGAGAAGCCAAACGCACCAACTCGGTTCCATCGTCATTAGAAAACTGTCCTTTTAAGCAAGAATCTGTAAGCATCTGAAGATTTCTGTCTCTTATCAAATCAAGGGCCTGAACATCAGTATCACACGATCAGATTTGCATGGACAAGGTTATTCAAGAAATGTATTAAACTCAAAAACATATAGGAGAATCATCTGATGCAGAACCATTTATACACTCCTTGCTAATGTGATACCAACTTACATGACTGGGAGGAATATGCTTTCCACTGAGGAGGTCGAGCAGTAGTGTGCCAAAGCTATACATTACGCTTTCTGGTGTTATTCTCCCTACATAACGATAGACAATGTGTGAAACAGTCTTAAATTAGCTCACAATCAGGGTGTAAAAATGACTATGATGTTCAACACTAGTTCAGATTTTTTGTGAACTATAGGAGATTTCTATCTACCAATATCTGAGATAATTTCTCACAAAAAGCTTGACAACAAAACATCTATTTTTCTTAGCAGGATTCACCTACCAGTTCTCAAATACTCAGGAGGTGTAAATGCAAGATTTGTACTATAACTTTTCCCGTCTCTACTGTTCTTCATCAGGCCTAGACATGAAAGTCTTGGATTACCATTCTGCAAAATCAGGAACACAAAGACTGGTTACTGCAAATATAATACAAAGAAAATGTGTACTGACCGATAAATGAGGAACAGAAGAGCCTTTACCTCGTCAAACAAAATTCTATAGGCGTTAAGGTCATGATATAATGCTCTCCCTTTACTTGTGCAGTACTCCAGAGCTTCGGCGAGATGTAGAGCAACCCTTAGTCTCATGGCCCATTTCATGGGGTGAGTTTCCCCTGATTCAGCAGAGAATAGAAGGTCTGTGAGCTCCAATATGAAATCTGCTACGATTCAACTTCGGATAAAATCGTGAATTATGCTCTAGGGATTAAGCCTTACAGTGGAAAAGGTGCCTTGCAAGTGTTTCATTTGGCATATATTCAGTCACAAGCAGCCTCTCTTCATCTTCGCAACAACAACCGAGCAAATTTGCCAGTCTCTGGTGGCGGAGCTGACCAACAGACTTTGCTTCTTCCTGTCATTGCCAAAGAGAAATTCTCTCAAGTTCCAAGTTGGTCATTGAAAATTTTCCATCTTCTCTTCTTCAGGAGCAACATTCATGGTGATAAAAAAAATTGTTGCCTTACCAAGAACTGCCTTACATCAGGCCAAGCCATTCTATTAAAGCGCTTAACGGCAATTCTGGTCTGATTTTCCAACTTCCCTTTGTAAACAATGTTTGGAGCCTTCTCACCATGTTCAGAGACAATGTTCTCCACCGCAAAACCAGAGGTTGCATTCTTGAGTTGCTCGAACGTGAACTCACGAAATGCAGGCAACGAATCCACTTGACTGTTCTTGTCATTCCCTGTCACAAAAACACACACACACACAAAAAAGAAGAAGCTATCAATCATGACCAACCAAGCCAGACTACAGTTTTCTGTTCAAGGATAATCACTTGGAACACACCAAACTCAGACACTTCAAGAACCCCCGTCTTGAATTGAGAATCCGAGCAACATCGACTGAGCCTAGAACACTGACTCCCCATCTTAGAAAACCCGACTTCGAAGTGTTTAAGTTGTCCAGAACTTTAATCAAACAGCTAAGCAACTGAACTATTCGCTGATCTGGTCTGATCTCAGTGACTAGAGTGACTGTGACAACATTAATAAAACCTCAAAAACAAATTATGTATATTAAAAGAAAAACTTTTTGCAGCTTATCTTTTCCACTTTCAGGACCACCAAATTTCAAGAACCATATTCTCTCTTGCATTTGGAAAGAACATCAAATTATAGATTCCCCCATTCTTATATCTCAATCCTCCACCCCTCAATCCTGAATCATGATCCGACCAAAACCCAAAAAAAAAAAAAAATTAGACCCAAAAAGCAGGTGTCGGAATGTCTGATTCCTGAAAAAACCTTAGATCATGTCCTGTACTATATGCGGTTGGTTCAGACAGAAACACATGATCTTGGATACAAAAAAACGTAAAAGGTAACAAAGCCCCCACAATCATTACCAACATGTCACGAATTCTTGTTCACCTCCAAATATATAATGTTGTACATAATTAAAATTCTGATCTTTTTGGAATTCTTGTAGTTGAATATGAAACAAACAACGTGGACAAGTCACAAAAGTGTGGGTGATGATTATAGAGAATCAAAAGCAATACATAATTGATTTTTCATTCTTGAAAAGAAAATTTTCCCTTTCGCTCTTCAATCATAATTAAGTCAAAATAGCATGAGTTTGCGCCGCTGGTAACAGTTCAGAGAGAGAGCACTTTTTCATCATTCGCAGTCTCATCCCTCCCGCTCGCAATCATTTCAATTCTCCACTTTTAACCACATGTCTCTGTGTTTCCGTAATCATGCGGCGCCGTTTTGACTCCGGGGTCCTGGGTACCAAAATAGAAATAGGCAAAGTTCGTGGGTAATGATGGCAATTTCTATTTTGATCGATCGATTTTTAAATCAAACTCGGGTTTAGAAGGTCAGTCATAAAGATCCGAACGTGACATCGGGTTAAAAGTAAACAATCTTATTTTTAACTAATAGGGCATAAAACATAAGATAATAGAGTAATAAAAATAAAAAATAGACATAAAAGATAATAATAATAATAAATAAATAATAAATACCTATAAAAATATAATAAAAATAATAAAACAAATATATAACAATGTTAAGAATAAGAATAAAAGATAAAATAAGTAAATAAATACACAAACAAAGAAGGAGAAAAGTAAATAAATAAATCAAACAAGTCATTACAAGAAAATATTTAAGCTATAAGAAAATGTTTAAAAGACCTATAAAAAAAATGACCTCTTTATATGAGATCTTTTATTCCTATCTTAGTATGTTAAAGTTTTCTATTAAGGGTCATGTTTTCGTTAAGTTCGAGTAGAGTCATATCATTATTGATCATTTCCCTTCAATTTTTCTAAGGCCTTCCTTTTCTACTCTTATAGTCTCTAAATACAATATTCTTACATCTTTTTATTGGAGCATTAGAACTATCTAGACCTTATCTTTTTTAATTTTTTGTTAATATTAGTTACGTTTAATTTGTCTGTTATTATTACATTCTTGATCTTATCTCTTCTAACGAGGTTGCTTATCTAACGGAGAGTCATCTTCTTTGTCACCATTAATTTACAAGTATACACTTTTTTTTTTAGGTATGGACCTAAGGTATTCACCGTCGAATTTAGTGACTAATCCCCTCGTTAGTTTGTAAGCACCTTACAGGATGAAACAACTGGCTCAAAAATTTAAAGCTGCTACATACTCAAACCCAAAGCCAAGTATACACTTATTTGAGGCGTCAACATTCTACCTGATAGAATATGACCTACTTATTTGCTCAATCATAGAATGTTTAATTTTTATTTGAGGTTTAAACATAACGAAGAAGGAGACTGAAATCCTTATTGATCGAACAACAAAAATCAGTGATTCGGACGAAACTGAAGTCGACATAAGAAAAAGAAAGCAAGAAATGGTACGTTCTTAGTTTCACGACGGATAATCAGAAGCATCACGACAGTTAGCTATTCGGACCAGACAACATTAAGTTCACCCTGGCTAGGAGGCACACCTAAGGCTTTCCAGACAGCCTTTGACGCATCCACAATGTTGGGAGGACATGGCGGTTGGAAGTCATGTTCTTTATCACACCCAACTCTCGAGTCACATTCATCAACCACCATGGCCTTCACTTTGCGTCCATTAGCACGAATAGTAATGTTGTGGAAGCACCTTTTCATGTTGTTAAACCAACCTGTAGACAGCGCAACCACCGGCTTGCTATCACTGTGGAACTTGTTGTCGCATTCCGACGGACCTCCACCGTCTCCTCCTTTCTGAAAACTGTTAATGGTCAGAACCGCTTTGGTTCGTTTCGTGATCGGCGGCGAGCAGTCGTAGACTGTGTAAAGCTTGCCTTCTTCACAACATTCAGATAAGTTCTTTTTGTTGCATTTGTTTGGTGGAGGCTTCTTGCCTTTGATTCTGCCACTTGGCTTACAAACTTGAGCCTGAACATGCAAAGAGAAAGAAACAAGAAGAAGAAAAAGAAGAATTGAACTCGAAATCAGTAGCTTCAAACCCATTTCTTCTCTTCGATGTGTTTTTAGTTACAGTGATGTGTTGCTTAAATAGGGTTTCAAAGTGGTAGTAACCGAAGTTGGCAAGAGAATACTTAATGATGTCAACTTCGTTTCCGCCATTTTCGACAGGGTTACACAAGGAAGAGTCCATTAGTATCGTTTATATCTAAACTTTAACCGTATACTCTTGATCAGGTTCTTTATAGGTACATCTAGATGCATGTCCAAAGGTTAAATTCTGTGAAAATACAGATTCTGACACAAGAATATCGAGCTGTATATTCTTGGAATCATAAAAACCTGTAAGATATCTGAAGTTTTGTCGAAAAGATCTAAGTTTAAGACGTCTAAACCTTACATGATAGGTAATGAATAAAATGGCATGGAGACCAATGTTTTAAAAACTGGACCGGACATCGAACCGGTCGAAGGAAAGATTTAAGGTTTAGAGGTTCAACCGGCAGTGAACCGCTATCAAACCGGAATATAATAAATAAGATGAAAATTTTATAAAAATAAATAAAAATAAAATCAAATATAATTAAATTTTAAATAAATTTAAGTTTAATAATTATAATATATTTAAAATAAATACTAATTTATAAAATAAAACTAAAAACTAATTTCAACCATTACTATTTTCAAATTTTAACAAGAAGCATGGAATAGTAATTCAGAAAGAAAGTGGGAGTGTCTTGTAGGTTTTTTAAATACTCCCCTCATGTGCCTATTTGTCCTTCCTTTGCTATATTTTTAGTAAGTCATTTAAATATATGTTGGCTTTAATTCAAACGACAATGTTCCTTGTATCATGCTTTGGATTTTGTATAAATGTAGCCTCCCTTTTTTACCGTTTGACTAATGTAATTGTGCTTGAGTCACGTGAATGAGTGTTTAGCTTTTCAGACTTTTCTTATTTCCATCTGTCTTTCACCTCCTTCTCTCTTCGACAGCTCTTCCTTCAGACACACATGCTTGCCTTGTTTTCAGTCTTCATCTTTGCTTGCATTCTTGTAGTGTCTGTGCTGGGATGTTGGAGTATTCGTGAGTATGTCACACATACCATACAAACATAGCCTTCATCTCTTCCCCAAAACAGCACAGATCTCTTTCCCCATCGTCTAAAAATCATCGCTCTTTTTCACTTCTCACCGTCTCACTTCACCAATCACTACTCTCTTGGGAGCAAATGTTGGAGGCTCCCCAAAGACTCCTATCGGCTGCGTCGGTGGTCTATAGGCAGTGGAAGAGATGATGGCCGTCGGAGGCAGGTGGCGCCGCATGAACAAGTGGCGCGACAGGGAACACCGGCAAAGCACAGGCGACGGACGGAGCTGCGAGCCTCGCCGGTGATATTTTGAAAGCCTTCGGACGCCAAATCAGGTAGTGGGTAATGCGTTGATGGTAGAAGAGGAGCTTGTTGTGCTTGTTGATGTGTGGGTTGTGGGTACAACGGTGAAGGGGTGATGGGGAGTGGAGAATGGCCGACAGTGGTGGGGAGTTCGGCTTAAATCTACTGCCGGTCTTCAATAACCGGTTTGTCAGAAAACCGACCGGTTCTCTGATAAACCGGCCGGTTTTTATACTCTAGGGTTATTAGTAAAAACCGAACCGGACACATGGCCGGTTCAGACTATTTCCGATCGGACCAGTCGATCCGGTCCGATTTTTAACCCTTGACCATATTCATACGTAATATATATACAAAACTTCAATAAATGAGGCTCGTGAAGGAGCGCAATTTATGCTTAACTTGTCGATAAAAAATCCTTGGATTAGCGTATGATGACAGGGTCATACATTGTAGGCAAACAACTTGGAATTAGCGTATCCTGTCCCTCGATTTGCCAGTTTGAAATTGAATCTTCTCAAGGAAACTGTAATCTTTTCTCCCATTGTAAAGTTATACCTTAACTTCAACAAATGAGGGAGGCACGTGAAGGAGCGCAATTTAGGCATTTAATGTGTAACTTGTCCAATGGATTATGGAAAATACTGTTTTTTTATATAATTTTAACATAAAAAAACTTTTAAATAGTAGACCAAATGTGTAAAAACTAAAAAAATAAACTTCTTATTTAACTTCAATTGCATAACTATATTAGATTAGGATTGACAAATTAAGTCCAGTCTAATTTAGTTTGATTTAAAATTAATAGATTAGGCTTAAGTTCTAGTTGAACAAGAGTTTAAAAAATTAGTCTAAAATCGGTAAAAATGATTCAAATGTTTTTTTCAAATCAACATTTATTTTGAAATTATTCAATCCTAAGCTGCCTCTTGGAAGGTTGGCCATATCTAACCGAAAATTACCGACTCTATATAGTATTTGTGCCAAAATAAACATGAAATCACATTATAAAAATTGGGGTTAATTAAAAAAATTCATACTTTACTCAATTTTATAATTATAACCCGAACTTAAAAAAGTAACAATTAAAACTCAAACTTTTAATTTTTTTTCTAATTCTAGTTAATATTCCCGTTAACTTTGTTGATGTGACTTGCCACATAAAACAAAAATCCTAAACACTTACTTATACATGTTAGACTTAATTAGTTTAACTAAATGCATCATTTTGATATTAAAATTCTTAAATAAAATTTTGTCATGCTAAAGCAAGACAATAACAATACAGTTTCTAACAATTTAAACGAAATCTCAATTTATCACCTCAAGTCTTCTTTCTTTCTGTGCAAGAATGAATTGATTTAGAATTTTCAATTCTAGTGATTTAGGTAGCGAGTTTGATTTAAGATTTCAATCCACCAAAATAGCGTAGTTTAATTAAACTTAATTAGTTAAACTTGTGTATAAGTGCTTAAGGTTTCTATCTCGTGTTGCAAGTCATGCCAACAATGTTAATAGAAATATTAATATCAAGTTAGAATTGAAAAAATTAAAAATTTGAGCATTTAATTATAACTTTTTAAAATTAGAGCTATAATTATAAAATTGAGTACATTTTTTTTAATTAAACCTAAAAGTTGGGATAAACTTGGCATCATTTATCTTAGGAGCCCAATCCATCGATTTGTTGTGAAAATTTTGTTTTATATGTACTTCTAATTTATGAAAAAAAATAAAATAACATTTTATAGTGTTATTCTTTTTCAATCTTTCAAGTTTCATCCACTTTGAATATTCAGGTATTAAAGTTCCCTGTGTTATAAGTGGTCATCAACTAATTAACGCTTAAGAGCAAATGATCCCACATTATTAAGTCTAGCTTTTGACTCTTACTCTTATCAGTTTGGAGCCACCCAATCAAAAATAAATTCAAATTTGGAGCTTATCGACCTTTAACTAATTTACAAATATAATTATTAATCATTTAAATTATAGTTTACGACCATTTTTCTAAATAACATTAAATGTCATAAAAACAAATAATACCCTTCAATCCATTAATATGATGTTAAACATCAAACTAATGAAATTTTGTATCTTTTATAACTAAAATTTATATTTTTAATTAATAATTATATCTGGTTCTTATAATTTGTGCATAATTTCACTTTTATGAGTTAAAATAATTGAATTTAATTCCATTTTAGGTTGGGTGGTATTCTTGATTCATCATAATTTTAAGTATTAATAAAAAAAGGCCTTGAACCGTAATTTATATAATTAAGAGCCCTCTTTGTGTATTAGTTTATGATCAAATCGAGTGTAAACTTAATTATCCTTTTAGAAATTTGGTTAGGGTTTGAACTTGAGAGCAACGTTACGAGCTTCGTACCGTATTAGTTGGTATCGGCCGGAAAGTTCTATGCCTGTTGAAAAACGGTACGAAACTATGTTTAAAGGTACCAATTGTTGATATCAATCGGTACAGATAATTTTAAAATACCGATTGGTACTGAAAACTTTGAAAATTAAAGGGACTATTTAGTAAATTTAGGGGACTATTTAGCAAATCTTAAATTTAATTATATTTATTAATAATTATTAAATTGATTTTATAAATTAAATTAAGCTATTTATAATTTCAGTATTAATTAATTTTAATTAATTAAATATATAATATTAAATTAAATTGTCTAAACTCTTATTAATAATAAATATGAAATAATATATATTTAATTAATAGCAAATTAAATAATATATATTTTTGTTTTAGGTTTCACTTATAGTCGGTCATCTCCTACTCTTGCCGTAAATTGTAATAAGATTTTTCTTGTTCTTTTTATTTAATATTTTAATGTAATTATTATTTGTTATATGATAAAATTGTAATATTTTAAATACCTTTTATTGATCTTAATTTTATACTTAAATGATAATTAAATGATCTTTTTTGTATATTAATTGTAGTTATTATTTATATGTGAATGCATAAAAGTTAATATTAATAAAAATAAATAAATTGTTGTTGTTTTAAATTTTTATTATTATGATTTTTGGAGATACGGTTGATATATGATTATAAAGTATACAATATAATCAGTGACGGAGCTTGGAATTTAAGATAGGAGAGCCCAAATATTTAAGTTTTTAAATTTTGGGGAGCTCAGTGTACCAATAAGCTCCAAATATATATATATATATATATATATATATATATATATATTTATAAATTTTGGGACCGGGGCCTAGCTAGCTACGTCCCTGAATATAATATACTAATAGAATATTTTATAATTTAAAAACATTTAAAGATTATTTTATAAATTTAAAAATTACCTAAATAGTACAAGATATTAATTAATACGATACAATCTAGTCCTAAAACTCAAACCAATAATAATACCGATGTGGCATTCATCACATTGCTTAAGAGTATGGAGTACCCGGGTGACTAAATGAGTTATTTAATAAGTTTTCTCCGCTCAACCGGGTATATAAACAGGGGACGTGATCCTCTGGTCCTCCTACCCTGTACCAACCCTGTGCCAACTCATCTCAACCATCCATTTATGTGGGGACCCATATAAATGGATGGTTGAGATGGGTTGGCACAGGGTAGGGGGACCAGAGGATTTGAGGGGATATAAGGGACAGTATGCTAGACAAGGCAAAACTTCTAACTTCTGTTCCTCGAAACCGATGAAGTTTATGATGTGACTTGAGGTACATTGAGCAAATGGAAAGAAGTTGAGATGTAGTAGAACATGTGGTACGTGCCTCCTTCGATGCTCTCAGTCTCGGTAACAGATCAGCTGTTCTGATATCCTGCACCTATTTTATTTAATGAGTATTCTATGCCGGCATCGAACACGTTGGATGTGTTTGGATAACAGCTGATCAGCTAAAAAATTAGCTGATCAACCAAAATCAACTGTTTGACTACATATGTTTGGTTAATTGGCTGATTGGGTTGAATCATCTAACCCAATCAGCTAAAACTAATCAACTGCTCCACACTAGTGTTTGGGATAATTCTAAACCCAAAAAGTCAAATTTGCCCCAAACCTCTTCAATTCGTCTCTCTCGTTTCCTCCCGAAGGTCTCACGTTTTCTCTCTACTCTTTGTAACCAGCTGGGAATCGTCGACAGTCGACATCAGCATGGTTGAAACCAGATGGAGCTCCGCCTCCAACAAGTGTCCTCTCTGCTCTTCCTCATCCCCTAGTTCTCCTCCGCCGAACTACTTCAAACGATCAAAAGTTTGTGTTTTCGTGTTTATGCTTAGTTTTTGGTGGATTTCTTGGGCTTTTGATTCTGATTGCATGACTGATTGAACCCTAGACGGTGGCAGCTACGACTGAGGCATCGGTGAAGGAATCTGAGTTGGTGACCTCTGATCTACAAGCTACTGTTGTTGAAAATCCTGTTCTTGCTGACTTAGACAAATCTTTTAGACAAATCTCTGGTCATTTTTGAAGCCGAGGACGAGGATGAGGACGAGGTGGCTCCACAATCATTACGTGTGATATTAGACTAGTTCTTAGTTGTATGCAGTGATTTCTTTTTTTATAAAAGTTCGCTTGTTTTAACCTTCTTTGGTGTTTGGCGTTAAAAGTTTGATTTTATAGATCTATATGGGTTTTGTTTTCTTTTGGATAAAATGCTTTTTAGGATTTTAGTTGAAATTGTTGTGAATGCAGAGAAATTCAAGGCTGCGGGTGTGGGTTCGAATCAATTTTAAAAAGCGGTCAATGAAGACAATGAAGTTGAATATTTTTCATTGAAGTTGTCAACATTTTCATTGTTTCTGGGTCTCGTAAGTCCTTATTAGTGTAAATCCTTCCCTTAAAATTGCAGCACAGAAGCTGAGTTTGTTGAAACCAAGTTGACCTCATTTGGGAAGGATCAGAAATATGTTGAAAAGATTGAAGTAGGTTCCCTCATGGGGCTGATTGTTTTTAAATGTGTATAATGTACTCAATCAAGTTCATTTTCAGATAATGAAAGTCAGTTTGGTCTTATTCCAGGATTGCATGGCTCTGCTTGCTTATGATGATCCAGAAAAGTCGCCAATGTTTCATCTTCTAAGCTTGGAGTATCGACAGCAAGTTGCCGATAATCTGAACCGAGCGATCCTTGGTTAGTTTCTTCAGTATCCCAGTTGCCTCTTCACGTTATCTTTATTTTAAGAGACCCCTACTAATGTATACTCTTCCATCATAAATCATCTGCTCACCTTCTGTATATCTTTCAATTTTTGTTCTCATCTCTCAAACAATTCGTTGGTTATAAATAATATCAGCTCAAGCAAACCTGCCAAGCTACACAGCTATTGAGCGACTGATACAACAGATGACCATAGTCAGACAAATTTTAAACCAAGATCATGCCAAGGTAAGGGATAGTTTGTTGGTTTTCTCGTTTTCCAACATTTATGACCCCGACTTTGCTAACTCGTTTTGATGAGTTGGATATCATTGGGATCCTTCAAATAGATTATTTGTGATATAGCATCAAGAATGTTTATCATTACTAAAGAGTTTGGTTACTAAATTATTTACATTTCTCTTCGACGCAGTGGTTTTCTTTTTTCCTTATTGTGAGAAAACAATTATGGATAGATATCTCTAGATGGTATTAGATACTAATTACCTTTGTACAGAAGAGCTTTGTTGATGCTTTAATCCTTTTGGTTGGCAATTGCTTAGGATGGACTTCCACAATTCTCTTTGAAGGACTTTTTGAGAAGCTAGATTGTCGAACTTTTTGAAACATCGAGGCCCTGAATGATGAATATTACTTCGATCTTCTATCAGCATATGATTTGGGTGTACGGTTTGGTCACAGATAGATAATAGGATCAATGCATTCACTTTGTTAGAATCTGCTGATTAGGCAATCGCTTGCATGTGGATCTTCCTGCGTTTGGTGAGGTATGCCTTTTTTTTCGTAACACCCGTGAACTGGATTCCACTGTCCACAGATTGCTTCTTGTTACGTTGGATGATCCAATGACCTGTAAATCTTCTCTTCCTCAAGTCTATACGAGTAGAGGTTATTTTGTAAGCTGTCATAAGGTTCTTATTGCGTGTTATTAGGAGAAGCATGGCTGAGATTGAAGTGTCCTGCATCTCATATCCACTAAATTGACTTATTTATTGCATATACTGTTCTTACAAGGAGACTGAAATTTTAATGCAAACATTTATTACCTCAACACGTAGTGGCATTGTACATATTGAACATTTTGTTGTTTAGTTATATTTATATTTATATTTATCTTGGGTCACAAAATCATGAAAAAGCCTAAGAAAATGGGTTGCACTATAGAGTATACTTGACTCTGTATGATGACAGATAATAACATTACTTAAGACTTGAGCTTTCAGGAGAAAGAAACTGAGAAATATGCATAATTACGTATCAAAATGGGTATCAAAAAATGGAAGCTCGTATTTATTTTGTAACATTGAAATTTGTTGACTATTTTTTTCGTGGGTATGTAATAATTTATAAATCATGTATTTCGAATAAATTATTTCACGTGTCAATGATTTAGAATCAAGTAAATTATTTCCTTCGGTTATCAGTTCAATTCATTGCAAGTTATTTTCTCCATGATAGATAGAGAAATTGTAGCTATATATATATATAAAAAGGCCTGATCTTTGACAAGAGAACCTAACAGACACTTCGTTCTGGAGTGCAGTCCTAGGAATGCCACAGCAGAGAACAGCAAGTCTCAGAGAAAACAAAACAGCAAGACATGGAACATAATAAGGAAAGCTTGCATTACTATTACTTGGGTGTATTAATGATTGTTCAAATTGCTTTCTTTTGGATATTATTACCGTTGATTATGATGCTGTAAGAGGGGTGTTCACGTCAACTTCCAACGTTGTCCGGTTAGCTAAGAACTATACATACGATTCTAACGTTCAGGAACCATACTGGACTGCGAAAGTATCAAAGAATTGGCATTAACTCCAGCTCATAGTACCAAGTACGAGTCTGAATTAGCGTTTAGTCTCATTCAGTATAACTCATGATTAGTTTCCGTTTTCTGTTTCTCTTGAGTCGATTTGGCAAGCTCGGCCGGCGGCAGCCGTAATATAACACGTTATATACCTGATGGAGGCATGAGTTTGGGGTCCACTAATTGGAATCTAAACCTAGTAACGGCGAAAAGCTGAGAAGTGGGATCCACGCAAGTAACCCTGGAAGTGGGATTGAAAGCTGCTTTTATGTGTGTGAACACTGAACAGAGAGCTCGTACCAGCTCATAGTTTTCGAAATTTCCCATGTATGAAAACATGAAAGACCAAGCAGTCATTTGCTAAATTGTCTTGTCGTGTTGTGTTATACCAGGTCATAGTTTTCGAAATTTTCCATGTATGAAAACATGAAAGACCAAGCAGTCATTTGCTAAATTGTCTTGTCGTGTTGAGTTATAACACTAACCCAGTTTGTTCTTGGGAACTTCAAGCAGTTCTTATCCCCAACCGTTCACTCCCATTCACACCGTCCCCCGATAGTAAGTGACCCATTATCCAAATCCATTGAACTGAGTTAATTTTGATAATTTTTTAGAAAGTTTAATTCGAATAAGAAACGCGAACCTGAATTCTCATCCTCCATTGCCACATGAGCTTGTGTGCAGATAAATATCCCCGGCCAAGTGTGTTGTTGAGAGAAAACACATAGCTTTAGTGTGGACACGGTAGGTCTTATTCTTCATGCCAAGTATCAGCTCCAAACCCATTTAGGGACACGTTTCTTTGTCTGCTCCCTTTACTCCATTTCACCATTTTATCTTTTCATCGCCCTGCTTGTTCTATAAATACCAACCCAGCTAGTTACTCATTTTCCGCAATGTGCTTGCCCTTTATGATCTCTTATCACAAACACCATCTGTTGTTATCACTTTTGTGGTTTATTTTGTTTTGTTTTTGGAGAGGAATGTCGAAATCAGTCATGACTGGTTTTGGAGAGGAAAAACAGCTCAAAAGGCCTGCCCAGGCTAGTTCTAGGAAAGGTTGCATGCGTGGCAAAGGTGGTCCAGAGAATGCTTTCTGCACTTACAAAGGTGTCCGTCAGCGAACATGGGGTAAATGGGTCGCCGAGATTAGAGAACCGAATCGAGGAGCTCGTCTCTGGCTTGGAACTTTCGACACCTCCCACGAAGCCGCCATCGCATATGACGCTGCCTCTCGTAAGCTCTACGGTGCCGAAGCGAAACTCAACTTGCCAGAGATGTACGCTACCACAAGCCATTTTCCGGCAGCCAATTCCCAGATTCCACAAATTGGAAACGAACCTCAACCACTACACATGTCGACTGTTGCATGTCCCTCCCCTACTCCGATGATCGTTCCTGGCGAAGTACCACCAACATTCCACCAACAGACACTCGTGTCTCTTCCTGGCGAAAACGTTGAGACTTATGGTAAGGTGATGGAAAACGGGAATGGGAACAGAGGAGAGAGTCTCAACGAGCTTTGGCCAGACTTTAACGTGAACTTGCCGCTGTTTGACGATTCAATCTGGACAGAAGCAGCAATGTCGATAGATTTCCCGGTGATGGACAACCCTGGAATTTTCAACAGCAATCTGATGGAGGCAACTTCTTGGGATACATGGCAAAGTCCGACTCCTTGGTGCGTCTAGAAGCTATCTGTTAGGCCTCCAGTCGACGAAAATACATAATAGAATAAGAGAAAGCTATCTTCAGTCTTCGCTGAGTTTATGCAGAACTGAACATATTGTGCTCTGCCTCTGGCTCATGTCCAACGATGGCCACTTAAGCCACGTGGGGTTTTACTGGGTTTTATCGTGGCTTCGATCACGTGCCAAGCGTGCTTTTAGCTCTATTATGACTAATTGTGACTTCGTATAAATAAGCCAGCAGAAAGGCAGTAGTAAATACTAACTTCGTATAAATAAGCCAGCAGAAAGGCAGTAGTAAATACTGTATATAAGAAAGTTAAAATGAAACCTTGTCGTTGTTAAGCTTTGTCTTCGAATTGTTTAGTTATAGCATTCCTTTCTTAGCTCACAATTTCATATATATTTTACATTACAAACACTTAAAAAGTATCAATTTTTAAAATAAATATAAAAGATTTCAACATGAACATTATTTATTAAGATTTTAAGAATAACATATAAATTAATATAATATTTAAAATGACTGTTGTATAGTTCAGGGAATAAAAAATTTTATAACTTAAGATTCTTTAATTTTTAAAATAGTATAATACATTCTTATATTTTTAAACTTAAGAGTTAAAACTCAAAACTTCTTGAATTAAAATATAAAAATATAAAAATTTAATTATAATAAAAATTTTAAAAGCTGAAAAGTATGATTTAAATTATCAAGTATCAAATATTTAGTAACCGAAATTTAATTATGAATTATTAAATAGTAAAAGAAAAAAAATTTATTGAAAGGATTGCTCTTCAGGACCAGATAATCATAAAATTATCAAAGATTGACATTCCTTATCTCTATTCAATAATGTACTAATAGTTTCTGATTATTATTGTTGAAAGACCTAACTCACTCCTAAAAGCTAACTAGAGAGGAGAGATTTGCACACTATTATAAATGATTGAATACACTCAAACTTGTCCAATGTGAGATTCTTGACACACACCCCTCAACCCAAAGCAGGACTGGACATCTGCTGGGTATATTGGGCAAAGTGACAGAATCGGGTATCGCCCCAAACAATTGAGACAAGCAGGTTCTGATATCATGTTGAAATGCCTAACTCATCATCAAAAATTAGCTTGAGAGGGAAGGATTAGCTTAAGAGAAGAGGTTTACGTATTGTTATAATTGGCTGAATGCACTCACATTTGTTCGATGTAAAATTATTGACAACTATTAATATTGGTATAATATGATCCATTATTACATATCAATCTCGTAGATTTGCTTTTTCTTTCATTTTTATATTTCTTTAGATTCCAAAAAACATTTGCCAATATTTATGATTAAATATTCTTTTACTTTAGAGCATGAATATATCTTCTTAGAAAACATAGGTCCCTAAAATTTAAAAATATGAAGACTACTCTTCAAGATATTAAAACCATAAATTTAACATATTCATATAAAATATAAATTTTGGCAATCCCATTAAGTTTAACCAATATTTCTTAACAAATATTTTAATTTTAGACTTTTTGTAATATGTAGTACAAACTTTATTACGTACCCAGGATCATATATGAAAGAATTAAAAATGAAAGTAATGCAAAATACCTGATTTTAGTTCCATCTTTGATTCCGATACTGTTTTCGAACTTCAAACGATCACGAATCTCCCAGGATCTTTATGGAAAGCGTTTCTCGATAAGAGGTTTAGGTCTTTCTACATGTTTCTCAATACGTAAGCTCTCTTAAGGAGTCTGAGAATCCTTATGCTTACGATTAATATGAGCAACTGCAGGACACCTTAACCTTTATATATAGCTTCTATATCGGGCTTCTCCATCACAAGGTCGATATGAGTCCGGTCCACATTAATTAAGATCTATTTTTTACCCGGACTTCGATCCATTGATTTAGATCATTTATTAGACCATTTTATTATTTTTATCTGGATTAAATTACGTAACTTGACCGATAATTTATTGAAAACCAAAAGGTGCAATTGATAATTGTTCAACTTTATAGAAAAGGACAAAATTGTCCTACACTTCTTTCCCTCTTAAACAACTAAATGTAGTAACTTATAAATCATAGATTTTAAAAATTACTCCTTGTTTGCGACTTTTAGAACATACATTCTAAATAGACATGTATGAATGACGTTAAATGGTACGCATACTATCTATTTTACATTCATGCTACTAAAAATTATCACACTTAGATATTCTTAAAATTGAGGAATATTGTAACTTTATATCAAACTTAATATTTTCAAAAAAATTAAAGCACAGATAATACGTAAAGTGAAAACAGATACGTATCATCTTCACGTCATGCAGCCCTTTTGTGGTGTCATACACGTAGATAAAGCCAGCCACGGATTCATCGAATAAAGATAAGAGTTGGTGCTCTGTTTTCCGGTGGAACTTTCAAGTAGTGGCATCCATTGTCTCCAATTCAGTTGACAGATATGGACAACGAAGGCAGTGTAGAAGTTGACACGGAACCTTTGAACGTTGACACAGACCATGGCAACGTCAGTTGACGTATGATGTAGGCATTCCGGCGATCAGATGAACGGAACTTGGAGAGACTCATCGCGGGTTCTGACTTCCGAGACTTTTGTGGATGTAGAAGCTTTTTAATTAGGATGTGAGCGACACTCTAGAAAAAAAGTAAGTTTAGTGTTCCCTAACGTGAAAATAAATTGGATAAGTATAAATATTTGAAATTGTTCTATACAATAATATTATCTATTTAAGGTTTTAAAATAATAATATATTATATTTGCAAAGAAACAAAATGTTATGTTTTTAGAATCTTCTAAGCTATGTTTAGTTGGGTAGTTGGGGGTTTATTAATAGAATGAAATGAAATGAAATAAAATATTATTCTATCGTTTAGGAAGAGGACTTAAAATAGAATGGAGTGGAAGAGGAGAATTTTATATCACTTATTTTTCATTTCGTTATAAACAGTAAAAATGAGAAATATCCGATTTTGGAGGTTTATGATAAATGTAAAATAATAAACAACTTTTTATTATATTACATAATAAACTTTTATTCCAAACAATATTTTACTATATTACATTATGAACATTTCTATCCTTCTCAAATAACAATTTTCTAATATTACACTCATTTACATTACATTCTATAATAAATTATTTCATTTTATTCCATTAAAAACCTTACATTTAACCACACAACCTTTGTATTTCGTTGTATGTAAAATATTATTACATCCATTTACATTACATTCTATAATAAATTATTTCATTTTATTCCATTAAAAACCTTACATTTAACCACAACCTTTGTATTTCGTTGTATGTAAAAATATTACATACAATGAAATATTATATATGCCGGTTTATCTTGAGTAACTAGTAAAGTTGCTCCTTTTTAATTAAAAGATCATAGATTTAAGTTATGGAAGCAAACTCTTTGTAAATATATAAAGAGATGAATGAGCATATTATGACCCTCTCTAGATTCCACAAAATAGGGAGCCTTAAGTACAAGATGCATTGAACATTTTTAGAAATATTATATTTCGAAACCTAAAGCTTAAGACTTCAATCAATTACTTTATGGAAATTCTATCTTATAACTTGTGATTCTAAGAAGATAGTGACACATTGTTAAAAGCAAAATGTAGTATTTGGGTTATCTACAAATATCAAGATGTTGAACTAATCTAAGATTATAAAAAAAAGATTAAATTTTTTAAGATAATAATCAATTCATTTAACATGTATTAATCACTTTTAGACTTCAGATTTAAGATTCTATGTTTTCAATTAGTAGACAAACCAAAATTTATGATATTAATGAGAAAATTCAAAGACTGTTACAATTATAAAAGATATAATTATAATTTATTTAGAATAAGAGAAAAGGATAAAAATTGTAATCCCAAAAATACAAATATTATCTATTTAAAATTAATATTTAAATACACTAAAACTATTAAAAAATAGGAATATTATTTATTTAAAATTAAAATTAATATTTTAAATACACTTGAAACTCCGAAAAGATAGGAATATTATCGAGGAGTGAACTTTCACGTGTCTTTAAAATCTCAAATTTAAATGAGTAATATTCCTAATTTCGGAGTTTCACATTTAAAGTATAAAAATATTATCTAATTAGAATTAATATTTTAAAAGGCACGTAAAACTCTGAAAAAATAGGAATATATTTGTTTAGGAAAAGTGACTTCAAAGAGAAAAATACATGTCCCATCAGATTATTATGTACCTTATTTTGATAAATCGCTTATTAGTCATTTTTTGATAGATTTAAAGATTTAGTATGTTAAACCACTGATAATTATATTTGATAATCAGCTAATTGAATTGGTGGATTGAACTCAATCAATTGATTTTGAAAACTATTATGAGGAGCGTTTTTCTTCAACAATTGAAAAATTAAAAGATTAAAAAACTATTATATTCAAAAGTTATTATAAATTATTCAAAGAGATAGAGATAGAGATAAAGATACAGATAAAGATAAAAATAATAAGTTTATTATTTAAAATTAATAATTTTAATTTTTTAAGTTAAATTAATATCAAATTTGAGTTGGAATATATAAAGAGTTATTATCTCTTTATAAAAGTCTTCTTTACCCTTGAAATGATGGTGTTAACTTCTTTTACTCAATCTAAATTTTTATGAGAATATTCAAATAAAAACTAAAATAGAATACCCATGTCTTTATAAATTCATTTTCTTTTTAAATCATATTGTTATAAGCTACTTTTGTTGGACCCTGAACTTTTCTTAGAGATTTGATTTATTAAATGAAATTAAATGTGGAAATATAATATGATTTCTTGAAATAAATGAAAGGTATGAAATGAAATGAGTGTTTTTGTATATGAGTAGTGTTATAGATGAAATTGTGCTTTAAGAAAATTTATGAGACAAGAATCAATTAGTTTTTATGGCTTAGAAATTTGATTAGCTTTGTATGAGTTATGAGAATAAAGAGAATGAGTTGG
>JANZLX010000009.1:23486793-23505148 GCA_025531955.1 Erythroxylum orinocense
GATGACCTAGTTAGGGCTGCTATTTTGTCTTGATTGTATCTAGTAGTTGTGTTAAGTTTTCAGAGTGATGTATAGACGGAGAAAACTAACAGTTATGTAAATTACTGAGTTTGATGAAATGAAATGGAAAAAGTTTGGTTAAAAAAAAAAGTTGCAATTTAATATTAATGTTTTATTATTGTGATTCCATGTGGAGTATAATGATGTTTGTTTGTAGTTCTCTCTTATCATAGGATATGTACCGGAATGACCTACGGGTGTCCCGATGTGTACCCTACTATAAGAGGGCGCTACAATTTGGTTATAGATTGAACGAAAATCATAAAACTAATCTACTCCTTTTTTCCCCTTATAATTGTTTTGTGATTTAATTTGATTTTTCGTATATGGTTTTAACTCTTAAAAAAAAGAAAAACACATAGCGAATCGTCTTCTACGTTGGTGTTTGTTTATTTATTTTGTAAAACTCTTAATGATTTTCAAGAATAATGAAACAAAAGCACTTTTTACAATTTTTAACCTTCGTATAAAGACACAAGCCCTTCATCTTTATCTAACATCTGTTTCTTCATAAAAGTTATGTCTTTTTGTTTTTGATAAAGCCTTAACTTTTGGATAAAGAGAAGAATTACTTTTATTTGGTTTTACATATGAAGGGCAAATTATTTTCCTTTTTATTGAGGGCAAAAATGGTATTGTATTATCTTTCATTCTCATTAATGCAACAAACCAAACAACATTATTGATATTAATACAGAAATTCAAGTTACAAGCAAAACATTTTTTTTATATATATATCCATTCTCATCCCCCTTCTACTATTATGCTCATATCTATAGCCAACTCCGTGCTCAAAACAAATGCCTAGTAGTCTTAATGTAAGCTTTTGCCAACTTATTAATGATTTCCTAAATACATAGGAATTTCAACTACGTACACGGTAATTTCTTTATTTTACATTTGATATCACGCCTAAATTAAATCATGTTAATGGTTTAAAATTAAATAGTAAGTTCATTTTAAGAGACTAATGAAGTCTTTAAAACTCAAAACTATCTTAGTTCAAAGAAATTGTTGGGGAGCTTTCCTTTGCCAACTTATTATCTTTTTTTTATAAATAAATAGGAATTTCAACTTGGTATATGTGTATTTTAACCTTAAACTCGATAAATTAAAAAATGAATTGGGACAGACGGTTTAACTGTAAAAATCTTAAATTGGTCAATTTTTTTAGTTCAGTTAAATTTAATAACCTTTCTTATTGAATACATGTTAGTTTACTAATTAATGAGCAATATTATAAACTAACCGTTTTTATTAATTAGGATAAACTAATTGATTTTCATTTAACAGTCATTTTTTTATAAATTAAACTTTAACTTTTTAATGGACAAGGATAATTTCCTTCTTCAATATTATTTCAAAATTTTTATTTTTGTTTAATTTTTATTGCATAATAAAGATTAAACTCTAAATCTTAAATCTCCTATCTTATCAAATTAATTTCTAATCCAATTTTTAAAACATTAGATAAACATGTTAAACAAACACGTAATCTATGGGTTAAATCACATCCAACAAACTATCGAACTTTATGGGTTAGACTTAGTATGAAGATACTCTAAATTTGGAAAATAAAAAAAAGGATTAAAATGTTAAATTCAAATTAAGCCCCTGATGAATTTCTCAATTAGGTTAAAAATGGACTTTGAGAAGAGACACACAAGGAGAGTGTTTTTAAACCTAAGGTTGCTAAAGGCTTTCCAATAGCAACCCTTAATTCTCTCCCACAAAATTCTCTCCTTCTTCTCTCTTACTCTTCCATTAATGCAATAACAAAAGAGATTTACGTCACTTTGTTTCAGATTTTTCTTTTTTGTTCTTTCTTTGTTGGTTCGTAGTAGCAAATTGAGTTCTTTCATCGTAGGACAACATGGTACGTTATGGTAATTGGTAATCACGAGTTTTGAATAAATTCTTGTTTAGGTGCAATTCATTCTTTTCGAACACAATCATGTTAGAAAAAGCTCAATATTAACAAAAAATCTTATTTTGTATATGTTATTATAATTCGTAATCAGGTGTTTTGAATAAATTTTTCAAGAGGGATTCATTATTTTCCAACACAATCATTTTAGAAAAAGCTCAATTTTAACAGAAGTTTTGTATGTATGTTGTGGCAGGCAAACTCAGCATCTGGTATGGCTGTGCATGACCAGTGCAAGCTCAAGTTTCAAGAACTAAAAGCAAAAAGGAACCATCGGTTCATTGTGTTCAAGATAGATGAGAAGATCCAACAGGTGACGGTAGAAAAAGTTGGGAGTCCCGATGAGACATACGACGATTTCACCAACTCTCTTCCCCCCAATGAGTGTCGTTATGCTGTGTTTGATTTTGATTTTATAACGAACGAGAACTGCCAGAAAAGCAAGATCTTCTTTATTGCTTGGTTAGCATGTTTTTCCTCCGTTTTCGAGCCATTTTTAGGTTTCGTTGGCTGCATTTTTAGCCTACTTTCAAACCCTAGTCCGCTTGTTGACAGGATTTACAATTCAGTATAAAAATACTCAGTTCACACATATTGATGCACCTGTGCTGAGTTGACGGATTCCCAGATCATGATTCAATTAAAGATTCAATCTTTGCATTTAAGGTCATATTTTGTTTCACAATGCTTCTCTAAATGGAGTGTTTTGAAAATCATACATTCAGGGTCTCAGGATTTTGTACAATGTATCAATTTAACTATCAATATCATGATATACGAATTCGTCCCCTCTCGAATTTCCAGTTCATGATTCAATCAAATATTCAATATTTGCATCTAAAAATCATCTTTATTTTGTATCAAGGATTATTCCTTGGAACTATTTCGTACTGCACATAAACATATATACACTCTTTGTCAACTTTAACTTGCAGGTCACCCGACGCTTCAAGGGTAAGGAGTAAGATGCTTTATGCGAGCTCCAAGGACAGATTCAAGAGGGAATTGGATGGAATCCAATTTGAGTTACAAGCAACTGATCCTAGTGAGATGAGCTTGGACATTGTCAAAGGAAGAGCTTTCTGATCAATTAAATCGATCATCAAAAGATCATCATTCATAAAAACACTTTATTGTTTTGGCCTTTCTATTTTTTTGAGTGTCATTGAACTGGCTTGGGTCAATCTGAGTGTGAATTACTTCTTTTAATGGGACTGTAACGGGTACAATTGAATCATGTCTTTATTATCAAATTTCTTCTTCTTTGTACCAGAAGACAAACTTGAAATTAGGATCTGTATAACTTTGTGTATCTTCCATTCAATATATATTGTGGAAAGCTTTTCTTGCGATGATTAGTAACCTTTTTTGTGTTTCGATCGCAACTGTAATATTATGACTGTAATTACGAACCTTCATTCAAAAAGGATAAGTTACATATCTTACAAAGAGCCTACTTACGAAGCAACTCAACTCAATCCCATTTTCCTTGAATGGTTAGTCTTTGTGCTGCCACCTTTTACTCCTCCACAAGTCGACTTGCTCTATGATATGCTCATTTCTCTCTCGAAGAGCCTGTAGTGTAGGGTTATCGAAAGGAGGGGGCATAGTACATGGAGGTGTATCCCTTGGAGATTTCACCATTGAATCTAACAAGAACTCTTTCCATAAACCAGTTTGAGGGCACACCAATGGCTCTGCACAGAGCTCCACTGCTCCTTCTGGTATTCTTGGTTTGAATTTCAAGAGTTTTGCATACTCGTTTAAGGAATGAAACATGTAATCATACACGTATTCCATTTTCAAACTTTCTCTAATGAACTCACTTCCTGCCTTGCCAATGGCCTTAGCCTGTAATCGTGTCAAATCAGGTGATAAATACGATTTTTAGTTTTTAAGACTGACTCAATAGTAACGTTAATTCGGATTTGGCCAGATAGTAGTCCTACAAGTACCTTATCAGGATGAGTGTTTCCCCATTCCACCGCAAACTCAATGCTTCTGCATAGCTTTTCAGTTTTAAGAGGCCAATAGTGCTTCATTGGCTCCAGGCTTCTGCTGAAGAAATCGTAGAACGATGGCTTGACGATGAGGGTCATGGAATCACATGCTAATATGTACTTTTCACTCACTGACCACGCCCATCCTTCGATATAAATTTTGTATCTTTAAGAAGATCAGATACTAAATTAAACAACACAACATGTAATTTAAGAAATCTGAAGTAACCCTAATTTAATGAACAAACCTGTGGGTGCATTGGTCTTCTAGCTTTGAATGCTTAAACCCTTGCTTTTTTTCTTTTCTCCAGTCCTGAAAATGGAAACAGTAACAAGTCCATGACTGTCTTCTTCATCCAAATTCACTAACTCATACAGCTAGTACTCGATCTCTAGGTTTCTGGTGAAATTCATAAGACAAAAATATAGGAAAAGAAACGTACTTGTACGTAGAGACGAGCATTCCAGTCATGGATGTCTGAGACATTACATGTCATGAGGTCACTCCTGTAGAAACCTACTCCTGGATTTCCTTTCCAGTAGGCATAGGGCGACCTATCCTGCCATTTAGTTCGGATGTTGCCTTCTGATATGAGATCTAACGTAGTTGTCCATGGTTTTACATTGGTCTCAGCCCTGAACAACCCAAACAAATATCAAAATAACAATCAGTAGATTGGACTCCACAAGCTTAAAATACTCGTCAGGAAGGTTTAGGAGTAACTGCTCATAATTGCATTTAGAGATTACAAAAAAGATCCGCCAGTCTAAACCCGACTCAAAATTAATGATCAATATAGTTTTATCAGGCTCGTTTTCTTATGTATTCGGATCTTTTGGGTTGAGGCTGATGATTATCTTTAAACTTGATCAATAAAGAAAAATTGGATTAGAAATTGAATCATTTGATAGGTTATGAGTTTTAAGTATTCACATCAAACTAATATAGTTTTAGGGTTTAAGGACTTCGGTTCAAATTTAAGAATTTTTTCAAGCTTGATCAATAATGAGAAATTGGATTGGAATAATTTGAAATTAACGAATTAAATTATATTTTACAAGATACGTATAAGTAATTAAACTAAATTATGTTAGATTTAAGGTTTTTTATTTTTAAACTTAGACTTGAATTTTAAGGGATTCAAATATGACCCGCCCTGCTATCAAATCATTATTATATTTTCCGTAATTGATCCTACATAATTTGAAATTTAGAAATTTGATTAAGAGTGAAGTTAAAGAATAGAGTTGTGGAGGCGATATTTACTTACCATCCCCAGAAAGTCCAGTCAGGGAAGACGATGACTAACGAGTCACTGTTTCCACTATACTGAAACAAAGCTGGTGGGGCAGAGGCATTACTTGCTTGGTGTGCACTTCTCACGATCACAGGCTTATCTCCGCAACGAAACATCAGCTCCAGGTCAGGTAATTTTCCAGGGAAGGATCTGAGAAGCTGAACAAAACCCCACATTGTAAACAAATCTCTTGTCTGAAATGGCCTCCCGTATATCTCCACATAAGCCTTACCACTTATAATAACGAGCCTGAAGTGTGCGACACTTTTAGCACTTTCCAGGGTGGACCTGGAAATTCCCTTCTGTTTCCAGGGCTCCAGGTCCTGGTGAATCCATCTGAAGTACTCAGGACATTGTTGGGTTGATATAGTTTCTTTGGAATTGTGAGTGAGAGGATAGTCAGCACTGGTACTACATTTCGGCGTAGCTTTTTGTTCAGGGCAGTTGAGTGTGAACTGATATGGCTCAACATTGGTTCTGCTGCTAACAACTTTCACTCCGAATGGTAATTTTGCTGTGACAGACTGAAATGTCTGAGATGCTTCAAATTTGGCCTAATATTGCATAGATTCGAACAAATAACACAATATTATGAAGAAAAAAAAAAAATGAAGGAAGAGTTATCTTTCGAAGAAAATAAGTTCAATCTGAACCTGAAATAGAAAATATAACTTACATATCAAGCTATTAGATGCAATTAAGTTATATTAAATTGTTATAACTAAGTAATTTATCAATAAAAAATTGTTATATGTTATTCTTAATATTAGAGTTTTCAATTAAAGTTTATGCAATATTATGATTATAATTGTGTTTAAAGGCAGTAACTTAAAAAATCTTGCTTAACATTATTATATTTTCCTTTTTGGTATATTATTTATTATATATATGTGATTGAACAATTTATTAATATAATTTTTATGAGAAAAGTATAAAAGTTAATAGAATTAACTCGCATTTAAGAGAGCATTGAAGAATCATACAAAGTAAATTAAATGCAAACTAATCTAAAATCTGACTTTTAAGAATATTTTTTAACAAAAATTCAAAAGCAAAACTTAAACGAAAGATAATGTTAGGATAATCATCCAAAATTCCACAAACTTGTTCAATCTTCCACCTTTAGTTTTCATATTTAATGGATGAAGAAAAATGGAGGACTAAGGCTAATGGGGTGAACTTAAGATGATGAAAACATTAGGTAAGTCACATTTTGTGTATGTTAAAAAAGAAACTTACAAAGATGGTCCAAATCCTGGAGTAACCAACGAGGACGATGGAGAACAGAACGGCGGCTACCGGAACCCATCTCTTGATTCCTCGTTTGCATCCAGAAGCCAGGATGTTACCGTTTGCGTGTGGTAACTGGGGTCTATGGTGTTTCCCATTATCTTCTCTAATATCCGCCATTGGCGTTTCAAGAGAAGCTCTCTCAGTTGCTAAGCCAAAATGGTTTAACATATGAAGAGCCTTAAAACCCCTTCTTCCTTCCTATTATTAGTGAATTAGAACAAGATTTCACAATCAATAAGCATCTTCGTTTTTATGGTAAAGTGATTGGTGGAGAATCTATTCCATGTCTTTAATACATGTAAATCTTTATTTTGTATTACTTTATCACACATTATCTAATAGAATCTTTAAATAAAAATTTGTTAAGTGGTTCACCCTGAAAATAAGAGATATCATTTGGGATGATCTCATTATCAAAAGAAGAAAATATTTAAATGTGTTTATATTTAGATAAATAACGTAAACAAGACGAAAACGAGTTTGGAGAATGCAATATGCATGAGCAAATTCTGTTAGAAATGCTAATTATTTTGAAGAATTTAATAATCCCATTACAACTTATCAGAAATATAGATTTTATCATTGTTTTAAATTGGTAAGATAAGAGAATTAATATTAGAGCGTTATAAAACTGGATAAAAATTGAATAAAATTTAAAATTTTAAAATATGATTAAAAGAGATTGTCTCTATATTTCAAGTTTAATTAAAGAAGATTGTTAAATGAAAATAATTGATTTATTTTAGTTCATAAGCACTTCTTAATTTACGAAAATTGACTGATTAGTTAATAAACTAATTGATAAAGCAAACGCACCACTACAAGAAAATAAGGATTTTGCGATGGACAAACACCAATTGAATAAATACCGTCGTTATTTATTGACGGAATATGTAAAGCCGTCGGTAATTACTTTGAGTAAATTTAAATTTAGCGACGGAACAAAACTGCCAATAAGCAATACAAGGAGAATAGGAATTGGCGACGGAAAAATAACGATGGCTAAATAATCGTCGCAAATTGTCGACGAAATTAACATGTTCATCGGTAATATTGATGGAAAAAATATAATTTACCAACGGGAGCAATACCGTCAAAAATTAAGCGTGGGAATTGATGGCGGGTTAATTTAGTTTGATATTACCGATGAAATTTAGCGACGAAATTTTCCGTCGGTAAATTGAAAACCTATACGACGTCGTCTGCTTGCGGGAGAACGTTATCAAGTTGAAGAAAACGACGTCTTAAATCATTCATTCATCAATCCTGACTTTTAATAAATATACTTCATTTTTTTGAGTTTTTAAATAAATGATAATATATAATATAATTTTTTATTATTTAAAAATTTATTTTAGATTTAATCTTAGTCTAAGTTATTAGATGTATTATTAATTTATTATATATTAATAGGCATTATCAGTGCATTTTTATTTGAATAAAATATTTTATTTTATACTATATTTTTACTTATTGTTATAATTTTTACTTATCTATTACATACCGGTTTTACAGCGGTCTAATACTGATTGGACCTTTAAATCTAAACTTTTTTTGATAAATTGAAATATTAATTAGTATATATATATAAGTAATTTTTCTAAAGATAATTTAACAATATATTAAAAAAAATATTTAAAATATAAAGAAATATGTTTAAAAGACATTGAAAAATAAGTTAGAATAAAGTTAGAGTATTTTTTTATTGATTTTCTTTAAATATGCTTCAATTTTTATAAGTCTTTAAATAAAAGATAATAATAATAATAATAATAATAATATTATTATTATTATTATTTAAAAATTTATATTCGATTCAATCTTAGTCTAAAATATTAGATTTAATATTAGTTTAATAGGCAGTACATTTTTATTTTCATAAAGAATTTTATTTTATACTATATTTGTACTTATTCTTATAATTTTTACTTCTTATATATTATATATCGTTTTTATAGCGGTTCAATACCAATTGAACCTTTAAACATTAAACTTTTTTTTTGATAAATTGAATTATAGTTAGTATATATAAGTAATTTTGCTTAAGATAACTTAAGAATGTACTAAAAATAATATTTAAACTATAAAGAAATATGTTTAAAGGACATTGAAAAGGAAGTTAAAATAAAGTTAAAGTATTTTCTATTCACTTTCTTTGAATATACTTCAATTTTTTGAGTATTTAAACAAATGATAATATATAATACAATTTTTATTTTTTTATTATTTAAAAATTATGTTAGATTCAATCTTATTCTAAATTATTAGATTTATTATTAGTTTATCATTGTTTGTAAACCGTAAGTGCACAGTTGTCAAAGTGAGTAATAAATCAGTAAGAACCGAGTCGTCTCCACAGGGATTATGAGAAAGTTCAAATCTATGCTAGTTGAAAGTGTTTGAAATTGGGTTGAGTGAAATTTTAGGAAATTAAAAGCAATGTAAATAATTTTTAAAAAAAGTTAAATAAATTTCTAAACAACTACCTAATTCAATACGACCAAAATAATTATAAATATGACAAATTTGTGCAATAACTAATTAAGAAAAGATTGCAACAATTGACTAATTAAAAATATTTACTTCAACGGGGAATGACTTTCTGGAATAATATGTTTGTCAACCTTAATATTGAATTAGCTATCCTCCACAAATGAAATATTCTAATTTTATAGGTGAATTTTAAGAGTAATTAATCCCCTTTTCTTAAAGATGAATAATCTATCCACTTTAGACGTCACCTAGTAATCCATTACTTAAGTTCTTCCTAGAGTTACTTAAGTCCCAAATCTTCAATTTTTACCTCCTAAGTTTCTTGGGTCTCCCAACTCACAAGAAAATCCTAATCAATTTTTTTTAATCTTCTATCAAAAACTCCCTTTTTTCAAAGGAAAATTTATACCAAGGCAATTTCCAATAATCCAAAGGAAGAACCAATAAACCCAAGGAAAAATCAACAAGTATATGAATATTGAGTCATGGATTCAACAAAATTCAATATTAAAGCATCAACAAAATATCAAATCCTTAAGAGAAATTAAGAGTTCTAGCCACAAATCATCAGGCCAAGCAATTCAAAAATATAAACGCTAGACAAATTCATAAGGAATCAATTATAAATGAAGAACAAAGCTCTTTAATCTCCTTTGTGTGGTTGCTTCATTAGCGGTGAATAGTGATGGAGGCTACGTTGGTGATTGTTGAGCTGTTGCTTCATTCCGTAAGTGGAGTGAGTAGAGGTTGCTTGCTTGAGTGTTGATATGAAGGCTGCGTTTTTATAGTGGCATGAAGGCTTACATCTAAAGATGGAGGCTGTTCGCTCGTGCGTGGAGTGGAGAATGGAGAATGCATGAAAATCTGAAGGAGGCTACAGTGTTTATGGTGTGTGTTGCGTTGATGGAGAGTTAGTGGAGGCTGAGTGATGCGTCGAGACTGGGCTACGTGGTGTGGTTAGAGTGAATGGCGTGAATCCTTGGCTGGTTGCGTGTCTAGGCATTGGTGAGTAGAGTGGATTGTTTCGGTGGAGGGTATTTGCATGTGAGTAGAATGGAGGCTTCTTAGTGGAGGCAGTTGCGTTGGTAAGTTGAGTGAATGAAATATGAAGGCTCTTTTTGATTGGAGTTACGTGAAGAGTTTTAAGTGAGGGCTGTTGTGTGCTTTCAGTGGATGCTCTTGGAGGCTGCCATTTTTTTTGCTAGTGAATGGAGGGTTATGAGGCTGTGTTGTTATGAATGGAGGATGGAGCATTGTTGGAGAATGAGTGGAGAGTGGAGCCAAGTGGGAGCTACCGTTGTTGAGTGAGAGGATGGAGCTAGGTGGGGGTTGCGTTCTTTAGTGGAGTGATAGAGTGAAAAGCTGTGATGGTGGGGGCTAGTGAGTGGCGTGGATGGGAGTAGCTACTGCATATGCATGAAATAATTAAATACGGGGATCGATGTGTGGGGTGAAGGCGTGAGTGGTGGAACTTCAGTCTGCGTTGGTGTGGAGGCTGGTTGGGCGTGAATGAAGAGTGTAAGTCCAAGTGGGGTTTACGTGAATTGAAGAGGTGGCATTGTTGTGGTTGTGTGTTGAATGGAGTGTTGTTATGAAGAGAGTGTTGGGATGTTACATGATTGTTATTGGTGAGATGCGTGGAGTGACGGAGTGAAAAGCAAGCCCTCCTGTTTATTAGTGGAAAATGAAAAATATATAGAGCTTGTGCCAACGTTGTGGGAGAGAGGGTTGTGCGTGACAAGTGTGGGTTGGTCAATAGAGGTTGCATGTTTTGTTGGAAGTAAATGGGGGCTGGACCTTTGTGGCAATCAGTGAGTGAAAGTATGGATAGAGGCATTTTATCCGTGAAAGTTGAGAGGATGCTGTGCAACGTTTTTGGTGGAGGCCTGTTGTTGGTGTTGGAGAGTGGAAGCTGCGTCGTTTTGTGGAGGTTGCTGCGTGTCTCTCTCCAGTCTACTATTTTTCCATTCTTTTAATGCTTTTTTCTTTTAAACATACTGAACCCTTTTTTGATGCAATTTGCTTTCTTTTCAAAACCAATGCTGGACCCTCTTTTCTTTTGCAAAACGTTGAGCTCTCACTTTTTTCGTCTTTTCTCCAAAATAATTCTTAACATCCAAATATAATATAAAAATAATAATTTAGCAAATATTTACCACAAAGTGCTATACAATTGATCTAAATTAATGCATCAAATAATAGACTATTAGTATCTCTATCAAATACTCTCACACTTGAACTATCGCTTGTCCCCAAGCAATTTAAACACAAAATTTTTCCAATTTGTTTTCAAAGAAAATCGAGTGTATGCATTTACTTAAACTTTAGCAAACTTAAGCTTTGAGCTATTACACATATCATAATTTTTTATCAATGCACAAAAACAAGGTCAAAAGCAGACAACATTGATCAAAGACACATATAAAATTTAGATGAATTTTTCTCACGTTTTCGCTCGAATCGCTTAAAGTGTTTAGGGTTAGTGTTTCACTCAAGACTCCCTCTAAAAGACTACACTACTATAGGCTTGCATATTCACCAATTCTTAACTACATAAAATACACACCAACATAGATCAAAAGGACTTTTATTTAGGGTTATAATGGGGTTAGGGTTAAGACAGGATAAAAAGGTCACAGGTTGATTCATAAGCATTTAGAAAACACTAAGTAAAAAGGGACAACTAAATACAAAGTCTGAGATATGTAAATGAATACATAGGACTACTACTACTACTCATTACTAACTCATGCTACTATGTTTGCTTCTTTTTTTGTGTCTTCCTTTCTTCTTCTTTTTTCTTTACTTTATTTTTTTTAAACAAGAGAAAACCAAAAGTAGCATAATTCAATAAAATATGAGTAGGAGTAGCTCTATAAACATCTCAGAAAAACAAGTAAGCTCAAAAGTCCGAAACTATAGACCAAATGATCACTTAACACTTCAATATACTTGTAATCGGGCAAGGCTAGTGAAATTTTAGGTTTTTAAGTGTTTATTTTGCAATAAAAAAGGGTAAAGGTTCAAAAGGGGTTGCAAGGGATAATGCATAAGGTGGGTCATTTAAGCCAATGGGTTTAAAACAAATAATGCCTTCATCATTTCCATAAAGCATGCATCTCATAATTTCAAACCGGTTTAATGCAAGATCTAGAGGTAATATTCATAGGGGAGTATCACACATAACAAAAAGAACAATGACATGAATATAAAATGCATTCATGTAGGCTCAAAATCTCACATGTGCTTATGTGAAAATCCATCAAAATTTTATATATTACCTAATCACTCAAGTATCAAATTATTGACTGAGTTTATGCAACTAACTACTTCAATCAATCCATATGATTCACCTTTCACTCGAGTTTCCTAATTCAAATTCAAGTACACAACTCAAGCCTCAGTCCAACTACTATGACAAAATGACATGATTCATTCTTCATCACAGTTCAAGTACAAAATTGCAAAAATTTTAAAATTGATCCCACCCCCACACTTAAATGGGACATTGTCCCCAATGTCTGAAAAAAGTAAGGAAATGAGAATATAAAGACTCCTTGGATTATAGAAGGCTCAGCGACTTGAAATCATAATTTATAACTCCAATCTTGTATTTCTAACAAAACAGATAAAAAGCAAATAAGGTATTCAAATGAAAGCAATAAAAATAAATTGAAACAACAAAGAACTAAAATGAAAAGATAAGATTGGGGTGCCTCCCAATAGGTGCTATATTTAACGTTAATAGCTTGACGTAACCATTTGATCATGGGTCCTTAAGTGAAATGCTTGCAATATTTCTCAACTCTTGACTATAATAATGCTTCAATCTTTACCCATTCACTTTAAAAGTTCTTTTATTGCTTCCTTCAATTTCAATTGCTCCATAGGAGGTAACATTTTGCACAACAAAGGGCTCCAACCATCTAAAGCACAATTTACGTAGAAAAAGCTTCAATCTTGAGTTGAAAAGCAAAACTTTCTCTCCTGGGATAAATTCTTTCCTTATGATGTGTTAGTCATGCCATTTTTTAATTTTCTCCTTGTAAATTTTGGAGTTCCCGTATGCTTCATTTCTAAATTCTTCTAATTCACACAACTGAGGAAATCGATTTTCAACTAAATTTTGCCAATCAAGATTTAACTTCCTAACTGCCCAATAAGCCTTGTGTTCCAACTCTACCAAAAGATGACAAGCTTTTCCAAAACCTAAACGATATGGAGTCATGAAGTCTTGAAAGCTGTCCTATATGCCCAAAGGGCATCATCAAGCTTGAGAGCCCAGTCTTTCCAGTTAGGGTTCACTGCCTTCGCAAAAATGTCCTTGATCTCTCGATTTGATATTTCAACTTGGTCATTTGACTATGGGTGGTAGGGTAAAGCAACCTTGTGTCGAACTCCACATTTGGTTAAAAGATTACCTAGGTGGGGGCTACGTTTTTTAGTGGAGTGATAGAGTGAAAAGCTGTGATGGTGGGGGCTGGTGAGTGGTGTGGATGGGAGTAGCTACTGCATATGCATGAAATAATTAACTATGGGGACTGATGTGTGGGGTGAAGGCGTGAGTGGTGGAACTTCAGTCTGCGTTGGTGTGGAGGCTGGTTGAATGAAGAGTGTAAGTCCAAGTGGGGTTTACGTGAATCGAAGAGGTGGCATTGTTGTGGTTGTGTGTTGAATGGAGTGTTGTTATGAAGAGAGTGTTGGGAGGTTACATGATTGTTGTTGGTGAGATGCGTGGAGTGACGGAGTGAAAAACAAGCCCTCCTGTTTATTAGTGAAAAATGAAAAATATATAGAGCTTGTGCCAATGTTGAGGGAGAGAGGGTTGTGCGTGACAAGTGTGGGTTGGTCAATAGAGGTTGCATGTTTTGTTGGAAGTAAATGGGGACTGGACCTTTGTGGCGATCAGTGAGTGAAAGTATGGATAAAGGCATTTTATCCGTGAAAGTTGAGAGGATGCTGCGCAATGTTTTTGGTGGAGGCCTATTGTTGGTGTTGGAGAGTGGAAGATGCGTCGTTTTATGGAGGTTGCTGCGTGTCTCTCTCCATTCTACTATTTTTCCATTCTTTTACTGCTTTTTTCTTTTAAACATACTGAACCCTTTTTTGATGCAATTTGCTTTCTTTTCAAAACCAACGCTGGACCCTCTTTTCTTTTGCAAAACATTGAGCTCTCACTTTTTTCGTCTTTTCTCCAAAACAATTCTTAACATCCAAATATAATATAAAAATAATAATTTAGCAAATATTTACCACAAAGTGCTATACAATTGATCTAAATTAATGCATCAAATAATAGACTATTAGTATCTCTATCAAATACTCTCACACTTGAACTATCGCTTGTCCCCAAGCAATTTAAACACAAAATTTTTCCAATTTGTTTTCAAAGAAAATCGAGTGTATGCATTTACTTAAACTTTAGCAAACTTAAGCTTTGAGCTATTACACATATCATAATTTTTTATCAATGCACAAAAACAAGGTCAAAAGCAGACAACATTGATCAAAGACACATATAAAATTTAGATGAATTTTTCTCACGTTTTCGCTCGAATCGCTTAAAGTGTTTAGGGTTAGTGTTTCACTCAAGACTCCCTCTAAAAGACTACACTACTATAGGCTTGCATATTCACCAATTCTTAACTACATAAAATACACACCAACATAGATCAAAAGGACTTTTATTTAGGGTTATAATGGGGTTAGGGTTAAGACAGGATAAAAAGGTCACAGGTTGATTCATAAGCATTTAGAAAACACTAAGTAAAAAGGGACAACTAAATACAAAGTCTGAGATATGTAAATGAATACATAGGACTACTACTACTACTCATTACTAACTCATGCTACTATGTTTGCTTCTTTTTTTGTGTCTTCCTTTCTTCTTCTTTTTTCTTTACTTTATTTTTTTTAAACAAGAGAAAACCAAAAGTAGCATAATTCAATAAAATATGAGTAGGAGTAGCTCTATAAACATCTCAGAAAAACAAGTAAGCTCAAAAGTCCGAAACTATAGACCAAATGATCACTTAACACTTCAATATACTTGTAATCGGGCAAGGCTAGTGAAATTTTAGGTTTTTAAGTGTTTATTTTGCAATAAAAAAGGGTAAAGGTTCAAAAGGGGTTGCAAGGGATAATGCATAAGGTGGGTCATTTAAGCCAATGGGTTTAAAACAAATAATGCCTTCATCATTTCCATAAAGCATGCATCTCATAATTTCAAACCGGTTTAATGCAAGATCTAGAGGTAATATTCATAGGGGAGTATCACACATAACAAAAAGAACAATGACATGAATATAAAATGCATTCATGTAGGCTCAAAATCTCACATGTGCTTATGTGAAAATCCATCAAAATTTTATATATTACCTAATCACTCAAGTATCAAATTATTGACTGAGTTTATGCAACTAACTACTTCAATCAATCCATATGATTCACCTTTCACTCGAGTTTCCTAATTCAAATTCAAGTACACAACTCAAGCCTCAGTCCAACTACTATGACAAAATGACATGATTCATTCTTCATCACAGTTCAAGTACAAAATTGCAAAAATTTTAAAATTGATCCCACCCCCACACTTAAATGGGACATTGTCCCCAATGTCTGAAAAAAGTAAGGAAATGAGAATATAAAGACTCCTTGGATTATAGAAGGCTCAGCGACTTGAAATCATAATTTATAACTCCAATCTTGTATTTCTAACAAAACAGATAAAAAGCAAATAAGGTATTCAAATGAAAGCAATAAAAATAAATTGAAACAACAAAGAACTAAAACGAAAAGATAAGATTGGGGTGCCTCCCAATAGGTGCTATATTTAACGTTAATAACTCGACGTAGCCATTTGATCATGGGTCCTTAAGTGAAATGCTTGCAATATTTCTCAACTCTTGACCATAATAATGCTTCAATCTTTACCCATTCACTTTGAAAGTTCTTTTATTGTTTCCTTCAATTTCAATTGCTCCATAGGAGGTAACATTTTGCACAACAAAGGGCTCCGACCATCTAAAGCACAATTTACGTAGAAAAAGCTTCAATCTTGAGTTGAAAAGCAAAAATTTCTCTCCTGGGATAAATTCTTTCCTTATGATGTGTTAGTCATGTCATTTCTTAGTTTTCTCCTTGTAAATTTTGGAGTTCCCATATGCTTCATTTCGAAATTCTTCTAATTCACACAACTGAGGAAATCGATTTTCAACCAAATTTTGCCAATCAAGATTTAACTTCCTAACTGCCCAATAAGCCTTGTGTTCCAACTCTACCGAAAGATGACAAGCTTTTCCAAAACCCAAACGATGTGGAGTCATGAAGTCTTGAAAGCCGTCCTCTATGCCCAAAGGGCATCATCAAGCTTGAGAGCCCAGTCTTTCCAATTAGGGTTTACTGTCTTTGCAAAAATGTCCTTGATCTCTCGATTTGATATTTCAACTTGGTCATTTGACTGTGGGTGGTAGGGTAAAGCAACCTTGTGTCGAACTCCACATTTGGTTAAAAGATTACCTAGAAGCTTGTTGTAAAAGTGGGTAACTTCATCACCAATAATGGCTCTTGGAGTGCTGAATCTTAGGAAAGTATTTTTCTTGAGAAATTTGAGAACAACCTTAGCGTCATTTGTTGGTGAAGCTATGGCTTTAACCCATTTTGATACATAGTCCACTGCCAAAAGGATATAGGATTGTCTACAAGATTTGGCTAATGGTCCTATGAATTCAATACCCCACAAATCGAAGAGTTCTACCTAAAAAATGTTGGTCAAAGGAAGCTCATGATGTCTTGAAATATTACCCATTTGTTGACATCGGTCACATGTCTTAGTGAAAGCATAGTTGTCCTTATGAAGCGTAGGCCAATACAAACTGAATTAGAGAACTTTTGCTACTGTCCTTGTTGGGTTAAAGTGACCTCCATATGGAGATGAATGACAATGCTCCAAAATTGCTAGGACTTCATCTTCCAGGATACATCTTTGAATCACTTGATTGAGACCTCTCTTGAACAGTAAAGGTTCATCCCATAAATAACTTTTCACATCAAATAGGAGCTTTTTCTTTTGAGATGGGTTTAAATCCGAAAGAATCAAACCTGTAGCTAAATAATTCACCTTGTCGGCAAACCATGGAAGCTTTTCATTGACTCTGAATAACTGCTCATTTGTGAAAGCCTTTTGGATAGGTATTGATGGCTTCGATTCCTCAAGCTCTAATCGAGATAGATGGTCGGCTACTCCATTTTCTATCCCCTTTTTGTCTTTGATTTTCACTTCAAATCTTACAAAAGTAGCACCCATCAAATGAGTCGCAGTTTGGCATCTTTCTTTGCAAACAAATATCAGATTGTCGTATGATCTGTGAAAACCATAACTTTGGACCCAATGATATACGACCGAAACTTATCCAAAGAAAAAATAACTGCCAACATTTCCTTCTCTGTAGTAATGTAATTTTGCTGGGCATCATCCAAAGTCCAGCTAGAGTAGTAGATAACCCTGAATACTTTCTCTCGCCTTTGACCTAAAGCTGCTCCCACTGTGAAGTCACTTGCATCACACATAATTTCAAACGGTTGTTGTTAATCAGGTATGATCATTACAGGAGCTGAAATCAACTTTTTTTATCAACTCAAAAACCTATAAACATTTCTCATTGAACTCAAATTTCACATCCTTTTTCAAGAGATTGCAAAGGGGTTTAGTGATCATGGAGAAGTCTTTGATGAATCTTCGGTAAAACCCTGCATGTCTAAGGAAACTGCGGACATCCTTTACATTTGTTGATGGAGGAAGCTTTTCAATGGTTGTTGTTTTGGCTCGGTCCACTTCAATGCTATGAGCAGACACTTTATGACCCAACACAATTCCTTCCCTCACCATAAAATGACATTTGTCCCAATTGAGTACCAAGTTAGTATCCTGACATCTTTTCAACACTAGAGATAGATTACGTAAGCACTTATCAAATAAATCACCAAAAACAGAAAATTCATCCATAAAGACTTCCATGAAATTCTCAACCATATCAGAAAATAGCCATCATGCAACGCTGAAATGTAGTAGGAGCATTGCAAAGACCAAAAGGCATGCGCCTAGATGCAAATATGTCAAAAGGACAAGTGAATGTGGTCTTTTCTTGATCTTCAGGTGCTATGGCTATTTGGTTATATCCCGAGTACCTGTTGGACCCCGAACCTTTTTTGAAAGTTAGGACTATTAAATGAGAAGTTGTTCATGATTATTCATGTATAAAGGAAGAAGAATTCATGAATTAAAA
>JANZLX010000009.1:23507778-23520789 GCA_025531955.1 Erythroxylum orinocense
ATATATATATGTTGATTTTCATTGTAGCCATCTTTAAGACTGAGAGAACATGATACCGATCTATTAAACTAAGAAGCTTTAAACATGAGCTCTTGACAGGAACCACTCTCAATTTTTCTATCATGGTGACACTTATAATGTCATTACCACTCGAGCATTTTTCTAAATTTAACCGATGGCCTTATAAGGGCTTCTTTCTCACAATTTCAAGGTCAGGGCAATTTTTTGATTCAACATATTCTTAGGTTAGAATATCATGTATTGGAATTGGAAACTGATGTAAGATTTTAAATTCCATCCATTAGTGGGATTAGCATGACCATTGTGTGATGGGATTCATTGTGTTTTTATAGTGGTTAATATGACCTTATTCTAATTTTAAAAAAAACGAGCACCAATTGCAGAATACTAGTTCAAATCCAGTTTATATTAGTGTCAAACTGAGTTAACATGTTACCTGCTAAAAGTTATTGTTTTTTTCTTCTTCTCTCATTAAATTTCTAAAAGTTCTTTATGCATGACATAATTTTTCTGTACATTCTTTCCGTTTTTTGCAACTATATTAACAAGCATGCATGACTCTTTAAATGATGGGCATGATATTGAAGGAACTTGGTTGTTTCTATTTGAAAATGGTAGGATTTATATTTCACCTAGTTGGTAAAGTTAGGATTTATATTTATGTTAAGTTGGGAAGTTAGGATTTACATTCATCACCTAGCAAATATTATCTTATATTTGGCATTGACGTTTTCCTTATAGGCAAATTTACATTTTGATTTTCCTTAGTATGTAGATGGAATCATCATCATCGACTAATACAATAGTAAGTTCAAATTTAGAAAATGTGGTTTGTTATCGGTTAAAGGCCCTATTAAGGACTTTATGAAGTGATCATAATCTTGGTCGAAGATTTTATGGATGTCTCAATTAACTGCTTAAAATTGATTGTTATTTGATTAAAAACTTATGTTTAAGGTTTATTTTATTAAATTAAATATTTCAGTTTGAGAGATGCAATTTTTTCAAATGGTAAGATGAAAAATTTACAAAGAGAGTCGTTAAAGTGATTCAAAAATTTTGGACATAATTATCAATGTTAAAGAAGGATGTTGAAACAAGGACAACCAATAAATTTGAAAAACAAATGAAGCTTATGAAGGGTGTTAAACCCCGAAAAATTTTTTCTTTAAGTAAGCATGATTTGAAGTTTAGATAGACTTAATTTTTGGAACTATAATGGTGTCAAGGTTAGTAGGGTTTGTTAAATGGATAAGTGGAATTAAAGTGTTGATGTAATAAGGATGTTCAAGGACATTTTTGGGAGATCACTTGAGCATAAAGAGCATAAGCTTATAAGAAAGGGTAAGATGGACTTTTTGGGCTCATTAAAGGTAGAAATAGAAAAAGGATGTGTTGTTTTGCTTGTTAAGAGGAGAAAAACGTGATTTGAAGAGGAAGAAGAGAGAGAAAACAAAATTTAGAGAGAGAGAAGATAAAGGTTTCGGTGGAAGAAGGAAAGAAGAGAGATCAACTTGTTAAGGTGGGTTAACCATCTTTTCTTTTTGCTTTACTAAAGGAAAGGGTTTGTGTTGAAAGAAGATGGATTTTGGGAACCCAATTGATTTTAGGGTTTCTAAGCTAAGTCTTAGGTTTTCTAACCTAGATGGGTTATGAGTAGGTTAGATTTGAGTTCAATTTTGCATTTGATGAAATAGTAAGATTTTCCTTTTAAGTTATGGATTTGTTTGGAGTGTTGTTTTGATTGGAAACTTGGTTATTGTAGGGGACCAAGGAAATCCTACCCAAGAGCAAAGGGAAAGGCAAGCTTGACTTGGTTTTCGAAAGTTAACTAGGTTGGGTAATATGTTTATAGTCTTTGTGTGATTGGGCAAATTCTTGCCTATGTGTGAGCATGTGTTAAATGTTATGCATTAAAAAGATGCATGACATTTTGATTGATTATGTGATTAATTGTTGAAATTTATTCATTTTGTTATGCCTTGATATCTGTCATGGCATTATGTATAAATGAAAAGAAAGAAGAAAAAGCATAAAAGCATATCATTTTGATAAAGTGATTCTGAGCATGATTATGTGCTTCTGTTTGGGCGAGAGTGGAACCATTCTGTTCATCACGTGCACATTGACAAGAGCCTTCTCCCAGCTGCCTGCTTGTGGCATATGAGCTCTGAAATGGACTCATTCTGTCCATGGGGTAAACTTCGGTTTCCTCATTCTGTTTTATGGAACCCTCGAGCCATTTGTTTGTGCATTGCATCTCTGAATTGTCAAGTAAGTTGCATAAATTGAGTGTTCTATATTGATGGTTAAATGGAGATGTCGTTTTGATGTGATGATATTTTAACTATAAGTTTTAAGTTCCAATTGCCAATTTGACTGAGAAATTGAGAATGAAGCATTTTATGAATTCATTATGATTTTTATATGATAAACGAACATTTCAATGGTGAAAGAGAGTCAAGGCATCACTCCAAATTTGCTTATGTTGTATTTTGAGTTATTTTGTAAAATACAAGGTTTTTGTCGCATTTAAGGATTTCTAGTTCGTGTAACTTTTGTCTTTTGAGATTTTGTATTATTGTTGTAATTGTGATTTGGAATGCCTTCAGAGCTTGTAAGACATTATTCTTTGATGTTAAGGAATTATGAATTATGTATGGATGATTTTGAGTCGAAGTATGAATTTGCGTATATGTATATAAGGTTGAGTTGAAATTCGGTATACTTGAGGAAGTTATCGACTTGATATGATTATTTTGATTGTGAATTGTTGTTACATACATACAAGTGAGATGTGTTATGGGAAAAGGAACATAGAAATGGTATGAGACTTTAAGCTTCATGAAGTCTTTGGATTACGCTCACGTTTGTATAACGAGCAATAATACACACACATTTTATGGTTCAAGGGTTGGACTCCGAAAACGGGACCCAATATGTTTGGTATCAAAGCAAGAAGAAATTACAAGGAACCACGCTCAAGTATGATGGTATTGTTGTTAAGAGTTGGATTTGGAAATGGGATCCAACATTAACTATACTCAAATAAATCATAATTAAGTGTTATCCTCAATAAATTGCATAATTATAAGTCCCCTACATAATAAGATCATAATTTAATACTAAGGAGCTTTTGTTTTAATTACAAAACGAATGTCACATTTTATGAGGATCCAATTGAAAATTCAGCAGAATTTCCCCTATAAAATGGACATCCCCCTTTTGAAATATAGGTCCCCCTGCATGTAAAAATACACTTCTATATCGACCAATAACCACAACTCAAATTGGGTCTCCAAACTACATGTCTATACTCAAATCAATCCATTAATAGGGACATTAAAGTTGGGCTATTAATCGAACAAATAAAACTTCAAGAATAGCTAAAGAGATAAAGTCACCAAATTAGTGCATTGGATATTTTCCATTTGAAGGATACATATTATATAGTCATTGGACAAATAGCTTACACCTATTAACTATCTAAAGGAGTTTTTGAGTTGGTCATTAGTTGTCAAAGAAACAGTTAACTTCTTTTCTTTTTCTCTCCCTCAATCTCTTTCTAATTCTTTTTAATCCATGCAATTTCATGATGTTATAAACTCTATATGCTTTTTGGCTACATCAATTTAACATTAGTGCAAATTGCTACTTATAGTATTATGGGTGACAATATTCAAAGGTAGAAGAGTGCGTGACCATAGGAGGTTCAAGGAATCCATTAAAACATAAATGAAGGATTTTGAAATGAGATATGAGAAGATTATACTAGAGTCAAAACAATGACGTAGTAACTTCAAAAAACTTGTAGGCCTCAATATATGGAACTCACGGGCAAAAACTTAAAGATTGTGTCATATGAAAATATTTCATATATAGGATGCGTCGTACCAAAAAGATTCAGTATATTGGAGTTTTCACATTTTGAAAGAAAAAGGTTAAAGAAATGGATCTAGAAATGCAAACAAATATTTCCTCTTAATGGAACCCCTCCTGAATTGAAAGTGTAAATTGTAGACATACATTTGGTTAGGAAGCATATTGTGGCATTAGCTGTACATGAAAAACAAATTGACTAATGAGGTTCCAAGTTAGGGGGAGTATATTTTGGATTTAAAATAAAGTTTATAGATCCAACATTTTTGGAGATAGTTGGAGAATTGAAGGATTTGGTACAAACTATTTCTATGAAGAAACATTGTTTTAAGTTCGATGAATTGTCATATAATTTGTTGACTATAGAATTGATTTGGTTCATTTGTTCCTAAATACAATTGACGTGTTATTTGGCAAGGAAATAGGAAATGGTATTTCAAACTTGTCAATTATGTATGATGTAAGAGAAGAAACATAAGTATCATTTTCGAAAAATATCCAATGCATTAAACACAATTCATAACTACTTAATCATTACTTTGTTATTTCAATATAAAATTTCAAAATCATAAGGAAAATTGTTTAAAAAACATTTAATTATTAAGCATTACTAAAGTTTGTTTAAATTATTTTATTTAGAGTCATTATTTAACATTTTATTAAGTTAGGAGGGAACATAACTTTACTATAATGTCGTTTTCCTAACCTTTTGTATTTTTCCATAAGTATATTTAAAAATTAGGTGGGTCTAAATATTCATAAATAATACGTATTTTATTAATTATATTACAATGTTATATTAAAAAGATTATTGTAAAAAAATGAACACAAAAAATTACTTAATTAGTAAATAATCAATTATGTCCAAGTTGATGATTAAAAGAGGTATGAAAAATCAATATTAATCACAACTTTTAATATAAGACAAATTCTATAAAAACCTAAAAAAGATGAAGTTTAATAGGTGGAATTGGTATTGATCTATCATGTCTTGTCAATAGTGATGGATGATATTCTCCATTGAATGCAAAAAAACAAAACATGTCCTACAACACCCACGGTAAACATTCATACCTCAACGAAAATGATGCCTTGCTCGGAGAAGACGACCGGAAGCAGCACGACGTGATCGGAAGCAAAACAAACGGGACAAGACTTTGCGCCGAAGGACCAAACACAATAGGGAGATGCGGAAGAAGAGAAGATAGAAGGGAGAGGAGCGACGGGGAGATAGGGAAGAAGGAGGGTGCTGTTGTGTTTTAACCTAAACAAAACGATGTCGTTTTGTTTAAGTGAATAATGTGCAAAGGTACGACAACATACTGGTTTAAATTTTACCGACGGTTCATTTCCGTCCTTAATATCTGTCAGTAAAGTCAACTAGTCATTTCAAGCGAACCGATTACTGCCTTACTCGCCGATGGCTTTTGTTCTGTCGCAAATTTCAAATTTTCACAACATATGTGTCGATGGACTTACGTTTCTGTCGCCAAATATTTTCTTTTCCACAACAATTTTACCGACCGATTACATATTTCCGTACCAATGTAAAGACGATTACTGTTACTTCGATAATATTCGGTTGCTCGATTTTGACGAGAAAGTTTCCTCCAAATATGGCAACGGACATTTGGTCCGTCGCTATATTATTCATAAATACTGACAGAATTGGGTTTTCCGTCGCTAATTTCAAACAGGAACAATTCCGTCAGTAACTTTCCGTCGCTACTTGACAGTTTTCTTATTACGTGACAAAATGAAATTTATGTATTTAATTAAATTTAATGTTATTTTTCTTATTTTGTTTAATTTGTAATAAATCTTACTTAAACCTATTAAACATTATTATACCTAAATAATATGATTTTATTTAAATTAAACTCTTTGAAACCCAAAAACAAAAGACCCTGATTATCCTATAAAACCCCAAATTGGTTGACCTCATTCATCTTCCGATTCAGCGCGATCGTCCCCTTCCTCCTTGTCGTTGGCCTCCTCTACCTCTTCCTCTCTTTCCCTCTTTATTACTTCTGTTCTATGTATCCTCCTTCGTTACTTATGATGGGTTTTGATTTCCATCCCAGAACCAAGCACCCTTTCTCTTGTGCAGCTATATAACCATTAAAAGCTTTAAACTTTATCAGCCATTGTTTTGCTTATATATCATACTAATAGGTGCCATCTAGAATCCAGCTCGACTCGTCCTCCTACGCCATTGGTCAGTCCTTTCATGTCTTTCTATTTTTTCTGGTCCTTCACAGCTAACAATGTTCTTGATCTCTTATGTGAAGAAGGATTGCTCTATGTTGGCCCTCTTTGTATCGTACTTAGGCAACATAGCGTCTAGTCTCAAGTGAGTTAAAAATAGCTCAATGTTAGTGCAACGCCTCCGTGACACTTCGTAGGAAGAATGGCCCGTTATGACTTGAATCTTGTTCCACTAGAATGGAAAGCCTCGCCGACAGCCGCTGCAGAACCTCCAAAATTGAATTTGGTGAACCTCTTTTCTCTTTCGTTGCACAATGAAACTGAAGGACTTTGGTGAATGAATGATCAGTTAGTTTTTAGCAGATTAAAAGATATTTGGCTATTTGATCATGTCAAACAGCTGATAATTATTTTTGATAATTAATTGATTGGGTTGACGAATTGAACTTAATCTATTGTTTTCAAAAACGCTCGTATGAGGAGCATTTAGCTTGAAGACGAAAAGACAATTGTGCCTAAAAGTTGCTACAAATTACAAGAGAGGAGAGGAGAGAGGAAGAGAGAGAGAGATAGAGATCAAGGCCTTGTTTGGTAAATGGTTGATTAGCTTTTTTTTGGTGGATTGAGACCACTATTTTGAAAACGCTCATATGAGGAGCATTTTGCTCCAACACGAAAAGGCAATTGTGCCTAAAAGTTACTAGAAATTACAAGAGATGAGAGGAGAGGACAGAGGAAGAGATAGAGATAAAGGCCTTATTTGGTTAATAGTTGATTAGCTATTTTTTGGCAGATTGAGAGGTATTTGGCTGTTTGACTATATCAAACCACCGATAATCATATTTGGTATAATCAGCTAATTGGGTTGACATATTGAACCCAATTTGTTGTTTTTGAAAATGCTCATTCGAGAAGCATTTTGCTTTAGCGGCTGAGAAATTAAGAGATGAAAAAGACTATTGTGCCCAAAATTTATTATAAATTACAAGAGAGGAGAGCAGAGAGATAGAGATGGATAAGTATAAATTCAATTTACTTGAAGTAAAAAAATACTCTAGTTTATTCAAAAATTAAACGAAGTTAAAATTTTTCTTTAATAAAATTTTGTGCTTCGTCACTATTTTTAAAATTATTCCATTTTTAATAAAATAAAATAGGTATCATTAGATTTGGTGTTGTATAATATAAAAACCACCACCATATTATTTTATACTAACCAAAATTCTCTATAATATTAGATTCAAATATTGGGTTTGGCAGGAAAGTTTCAAGTTGCATTCATTGTACTTATTAATACTTGGATTAAATTTTATATTTAAGAAAAAATCAATCATTAAATTTAAAATATATTTTTATATTTAAATATTTTTAAACATAAAAAATGTTTCTACAAATAGTTATTGAATTTTTTTAATAATGTCTAAAAATTATAATACATTTTTTTAAGTTTTAGTTATAAGATAATACTAATTTTATTAAGGGATTACATTTTCATATAATTACAAATACGTTTTTTGCTCATTAACTACTATATTTTTTAATTTAGTTTCTAAAATTAATTTAAATAATTATTTTTTATTTTGAACATAGGCAAATAGATTTTAATTTATTTAATTTTGACTTATTGATTGAAGCAAATTTAAACATAAGCATAAATTCTTATGAGAATATTCAAATAAATACTAAGATATAATACTCATGTCCTTATAAATCCTTTTTTAAAAAGTCATTTTATACATAAACAATTAATTTTACCAAACATCTTTAAACAAATAGCTGATGTTATCCGCTGGTCAATTCAGCTATATTAATACGTTGTTAGCTAACTGTTAATATAATCAACCAACAATTAATGCAATTCGCTAATTGCTAAATAGGGCCAAAGCTTTATACATGAAACCTAGGATTGAAGTTTGCATTTTATGAATAAATAGCAGTTTGAAAAACTTGTCAGTAGAAGATTTCAATATTGACAGTGGATAAATATAACTTATTTGACCAGTAGATAACATCAACTGTTTATTTAAAGATGTTTGGTAAAATTAACTGTTTAGTGCTAACTATTTAAGAGTAAACTAACTTAAGAGGACATGACTTTAAAAAAAGATTTATAAAGACATGAATATTATATCTTAGTATTTCTTTAAATATTCTCATAAAAATTTATGCTTATGTTTCAATTTGCTTCAGTCAATCAGTTAAAATTAAATAAATTAAAACCTATTTGCCTATGTTCAAAATAAAAAATAAATATTTAAATTAATGTTAGAAACAAAGCTAAAAAATGTAGTAGGTAATGAGCATAAAACTTATTTTTAATTATATGAAAATGTAATCCATTACTAAAAATAGTCTTATGTTATAATTAAAACGAAAAAAAGATTTTTAATAATTTTATCTATTAAAATTAACATTAAAATAATATTTTAGACATAATAACTATTTATAGAAACAATATAAAAATATATTTAAAGTTAATGATTTAATTCTTCTTAATTTCAAATTTTAATCTAAGTATTAATAACTATAATGAATGCAACTTAAAACTTTCTTGCCCAACCCTAGCTTTGAATCTAACATTATAGAAAATTTTGGTTAGTATAAAATAATTTGGTAACAGTTTTTGTATTGTTCAATACCAAATCCAATGATACTTGTTTTATTTAATTAAAAATGAAATAATTTTTAAAAATAATGATATTGATGTCAAACATATAATTTTATTAAATAAAATTCCAACTTGGTTTAATTTTTGAATAAACTATACTTTTTTTTACTTCAAGTAAATTGAATTCACATTTTTTGCTTATCTGTCTCTATCTCTATCTTTATCTCTCTCTATGTTTGGCAACACGAATTGTATTAATTGTTAGTTGATTCTATCAGTGGTTAGCTGATAGCGAATTAATATCGCTGATATGACCAACGGATAACATCAGTTATTTATTTAAAGATGTTTAGTAAATTTAACTTTTTATTATTAATTGTTTATGTGTAAAATAACTTATGAGAGCATGACTTAAAAAAATATTTATAAAGACAAGAGTATTATATCTTAGTATTTATTTGACTATTCTCGTAAGAATTTATGCTTATGTTACAGTTTGCTTCAATCAATCAGTTAAAATTAAATAAGTTAAAACCTATTTGCCTAAGTTAAAAATAAAAAATATATAAATTAATGTTAGAAACTAAATTGAAAAATGTAGTAGTTAATGCGCAAAAAAACTTATTCTTAATTATATGAAAATGTAACCTCTTAATAAAATTAGTGTTATCTTATAACTAAAACTAAAAAAAGTTTTTATTATAATTTTTAGACATTATTAATGTATGGTCTTTCTGCTCCACTATCTCCCTAATCAAGTGAAACTTCCTAAGTAAATCTAGATCATTGATGAGATCATAGCTTCCTTTCTTATGCACTGGAACCATTCTTGTCAAAATATGATACTATTGCCTCTATAATGCTAAGAACCGCTCCTAGTTCAATGATGAACTTCTTGATCCAAACTACTTCTTTTATTACCTTTGGCACGAAAATACACTTTACCTCGTTCATAGAATTTACAATGGTTTGTTGTTTGGAACTCTTTTTAGCTATTGTACCAACATTTAGAGTGAAGATATACCCTGCATGTAATTTGCTATCTTCTGGATTAGACTAAAAACTAGCATCTAAATACCATTAAACTCTCAGTTCAACTCCTCTATAGACCAAGAAAATATCTTTAGTTTTTTTTAAGTACTTTAAGTTGTTTTTACAGTTGTCCACTGATCATCACTAAGATTAGCTTGAAACCTCCTCATTATGCTCAAAGTGTAACAGATATTTGGTCTAGTACATGGCATCACGTACATAATTGATCCAATTACCAAAGCATATAGAACACAATCCATTTTATCTCTATATTCTTGTTTCTTAGGGCACAAACGAGAGAGAAATCCCATATTCCATAAGTAAGAATCCCCTTTGGAAATTATCTAGGCTAAACCTATTTAGCACTTTATCTATGTACATGGATTGGGATAAGCTAAGCAACCTCTTTGATCCATCTTTATAAATCTTTATTCTTAAATTATTAGGTGCTTCTCTCATATCATTCATGGAAAGTTCTTAAACAACCAAATTTTTGTAAATTATAGCATTGATATATTATTTCTAATAAGCAAGATATCATCCACATATAGCACTAGGAAAATAACTAAACTCCTACTAACTTTCTTATAGATATATAACTCATCCACATTTTTTATAAAATCAAACTTTTTTATTGTATTATTAAAATGTATGTTGTTACTCTGTGATGTTTGCTTAAGTACATAAATAGACTTTTTAATTTGCATATTTGATTAGGAAATCTCTTAGATTAAAAAACCTTAGTCTATGTCATATATACATCCTCAAGCAAATTCCTAATGAGAAAAATGTTTTGACATCTATATGCTAGATTTTATAATTATGATACATAGCTATAACTAATAAGATCCCTATAGATTTAAGCATAATTACTGAAGACAAGGTTTCATCAAAATTAACTCCTTTTTTTCATTTGTAACCTTTAGCAACTAACCTTGATTTGTACGTATATGCATTACCATCTATATTAGTTTTTTTTTCTTAAGAACCAACTTACATCCTATATAGACAATACTATAATGAGCATCTACCAAAATCCACATTTGGTTAGTGTATATAGATTCCATTTCAGATCTTGTGGCTTTATGTTATTTTAAATGATTCAAACTTTTGTTTCATTATGTACATATAGCCATATCTGAAATGATTATTTATGAACATAATGAAAATATAGGTATCCACCTAAAGTACAAATAAGCATAGGCCCATGTACATCTGAATGTATAAGCTCTAATAACTGATTGGCAAGCTCTGTCGTTCCATTAAAAGGTAGTTTGTCATCTTTTATAAAAAAAAGATTCACAAGTTTCATAAGATTTATAATCAAAAGAATCTAAATATCTTCTTTAAGTAACTTGTGATTCTAGTTCTGTTGATATGACCTAACCTGCAATCTCATAAATAAGATAGATTTTGGTTACTTAACTTTCTTTTCTTGTTATTTATATTAATTATTAATAGATATAGTTCATATAAACCATTTGTAAGTAATTCAGATCCATAAAAAACATCATCTGTAATAAAAAGAACAACTTTTATTCTTAATAATAAAAACAAATCCATTAAAATATAAAAATGAAATGGAAATGAGGTTTCTAGTAATAAATAGAACATACTAACAATTATATAGTTCTAGTTCAAGGCTAAAAGCAAAGCTTTACTACAAGTTTCTACAGCTAATGCAATAACTCTTGCTCCATTGCCAACTTGTAGGTCTACTTCTCCTTTCTTTAATGATCATCTCCTTGTTAACATTTGCATATTATTACAAATATGAGAACATCCAATATCTAATACCTAAGGATGTGAAACAAAAGTAGAAAGATTGATCTGAATCATAAATATATATGAAGAAATGGCCTCTTCAAGTTTCTTATCTTTTAAGATATCAAGATAAGCTTTACAGTTCCTCCTTCACTGTCCATCGGCTCCACAATGAAACATATGCCTTTATCATTGCTCTTCTTCTTGACACCATCATTTTCCTTTACTACTCTAGTAAAAACCTTCTGGTTCTTGCTATTTTTCTTCTTAGAGCCCTTTTTCTTGCTTTTGGAAGAATCTATAATAAGAACAGAACTAGGTTCCTTTTTAAGGCATCTCTCTACAGTATTGAGTATATTTAGCAGTTTAGGAAATGACACATCCTTTATGGTTCTTAAGGAAGCTCATAATATTATAAAAAGCTCAAACTAAGAGACTATATCACTGTATCAATGCTTAATTCATGATTCACGACAAAACCTAATTGACCTAATTTTTTAATATAGTCAATCATCTACAACATGTGTAGCTCCATTAAATATCCTTCTGCCATCTATATTGAAATAATGCTTTGAAGAATTAATATCTTTTCACTCTACATTATGTCCTAACAACTCCTTGAGATGTAAAATTATAGTAGGAGCATCAAAATTATTGTGCTACCTCTAAAACTCTAGAGATATACTAGCCATCATCACACATCTAACTTGTTTAATAGCATTAATATAATGCTGATATCTCTCACAAACCTCATTTGTCACATCTAAACTAGGCTTTGGTGGAATAGTAATGTCAAAAACATATAGTTTCTTTTCTTGCTTGAGAACAACTCTTAAGTTACAAAACTAGTATAAGAAATTGGGTCTAGTTAGCTTGCTAGCATCTATGATGCTTCTGAGCGTCAAATTAAAACTCATCTTTTCAAAAAACCAAAAGACATAAAAGTGCAAGTATTAGTTTATGCCACAAAACCAAATAAAATAATGATTTTAATAAACATTTGGATACTTTATTATTTTATTTAAAATAATATCCCCCATTATTAAATTGAGAAAATAATCAAATAATTTCCTAGTAGGCTAAGATCTTATTTAAAAATAGTTGATCTTGAATTTGCTCAACAAACCATCTAAATTTAAATTAGGTAGATAACAACACAAACAAACGAAATTTGAATTATGTAAATAAGAATTTCATATTATGTGACTCATAGATCCATTCGATGATCCATTCGATGATAAACTCTTTGCCAAAATATATCATATATATTATTCACTACAACAAAGGACAATTTTAGCGATGAAAACCTTCGTCGTTGAAATTAAGTAAATCTTCGCTAAGGCCTTGTTTGGTTAGATGGTTTGGGATGGAATGTAACACAGTTCCATCGTTTGTTTGAGGGTTTCATAATGGAATGGAATGGAATGAGATGGAAGCGGAGGGTTTCATGTTACGTTCCATTCCATCCTAAACAGTGAAAATAAGAAACCTCCGATTTG
>JANZLX010000009.1:23622309-23648463 GCA_025531955.1 Erythroxylum orinocense
GATAGAAGATCAGTTGGAGGGTATTGTGTGTTCCTTGGGGAATCTCTTGTGGCCTGGTCATCTAAAAAGCAGAAAGTTGTTGCTAGATCTAGTACCGAATCAGAATATCGCTCTCTGGCCAATACTGCTGCTGAACTCTATTGGATAAAGTCTCTTCTCTCTGAACTTTGCTTACGACTTAAGCATATACCTGTTATATGGTGTGATAACACCAGTGCAGCAACCTTGGCTTCAAATCTGGTGCATCATGCTAGGACCAAACATATTGAAATTGTTAGAATATGTTTTATATATTCCTTATTTAGTTTTGGCATTTTGAATTGGACATATAAGAAAATTAAAATTATTGGATTGATGACAATGGGTTAAGATTGTGTTTTAATTGAAGTCCAAAACGTAAATGGGCTAGTGTATTTTGGTTATTGGACTATTGTTATTGCATGGTCAAGATGGGCTATTTTTTATTAATTGAGTTTGGGTCATACATGAGAAAAGTGTGGTAGCTGTCGTAGGTTTTGAGTGGGCGTGGAAGCTTGGTGGAGGTGTGTGTGAGAGATGTGCTAACATCAAGTTGATGTGCGTGGATGGAAGACAACAGATCAAAAATCTATGAAAAAGCAGCCAAGGTGTTGTGCGTCAAGTATTGTGAAGGTGAAGGGGTTTTGTTAGCATATGTTGACGCCACAAGTTTTATTTCTATTTTGATTGAACTAAAGTGAATCTCCGTAATTTTGATGAGCTGTCGATGTGCTGTGAGTTTATGAGATAGTGAATATTATTTACAGTAAAATGGCTACTAATTATTAATTGAAGCAACCTCGCGACATATTCTTGTGAAGAAAGAATCAGCTATGGTGAAGACTTTCAGCTGAGTTATTTTGAGAAGACAAATTTATAGGGAAGTCTTCTTTATCTAAAGTATTCTTGTTATTTAATTTTCAGTTGATCAAATACTTGAGTTATTTTATTTGTTATTATTTTGAGTGAAAGTAGTTAGACAAATCCTCTGTCAAGGTTAGTACGAGATGGTCGTACTATTGGGTGTGAATTCTTTCACGAGAAGTGAGGTTGAGTGATAGTGTCAAGGGTTGAGTGGGTCGGCTCAGTAAAGCCTTGGGCAATTCTATTGTACTTTCGTGAAAGTGATTAATTTAGGTGAGGGCCCCGCAGACGTAGGCAAGGTGTGCCGAACTGTGTTACCAAATTTTTGATGTTTTTATTATTTCGGTTTTACTTGTCTTTATATTTTATTGATCCCAAGGAAATTTGCGGAAAGTTTGCAAAACTATTTAACCCCCTTCGATTTTTCAGAAATAGATGCTCATTTTGTAAGAGATTAAGTAATATCAAAGCACTTAACCGCCTGATATGTTCCCACTGGGTATCAACTCGCTGATTATCTCATAAAACCTCTTCCACATGCTCGATTATGGTATTTGAGAGACAAGCTAGGGATAATAGTGACTCCATCTAGAGCAAGTTAAACAACCACGAAAGGAAGAGAAAAAAACAAAAACCTCAAGGTCAAGGAGAGAGTTAAAAATAAATAATATCATTTATTATATTATCTGTTGTATGTTTGTATCACTAGAATGTTCTACCTTGAGACTCATGTCATTATGTAATACCTTATATAAATAAAGGGGAGTACGCCTATATGCACTATTTGGAGCATTAGTGTACTCCATCCAATGAGAGTCTCTGGGCATAATCTTGGACACAATACTGCTCTTCCTACCAATTCTCTAGCATGTACTGTCAATCAGACATACCGAGACTTGAGGGCTGAGCGGCCATGAAAAATTGGACTCAAATAATATTTTATTGCGCCATGACGTCAGGACCAGCTCGCCGTTCCAAACAGTAATTAAAGTTATCGGTGAAATGTTAAATTTAACAAACAAGGAAGATCATGGGCCCAAAGCCCATTTCTACCACGGAAACATTATTGAGAACTAAGGCCCAGAACAGATTCCAACGGGATATTCGTTGGCATCCGTCGGAAGCACCTGACCCGAAGGGTATTGTGGTAAATTTGTAGAACACCAGAACTGACTAATAAACCAATAATTTAATCCCACGTGTAATTAACCAAATAAACTAATAATGATTCAAAGACAAAGAAACTGAACGGAAATTATGAAGACAAGAAAATATATAAGAAAACCGGAACACAGTAGAGTGAGAAAGAAGGGAGAGAACGGAAAATGAGTCAACATTTCTATGGCAGTTGCTCTTTGTGGAAATTAGAGAAAAGACTCACGTTGATTTGTACTCAGTTGTGTCAGTTTTTTTGATTCCCTCTCTCTCTTTTTTTTTCAATTCAGTTCCGCCATTGATTTCTCTCTTGGCTTTGATCGTTAGTGCCGCCTGTACTGCTTTTAAGGTGTTTGGTTAAATGTCTGGAAGAGTGTGGGAGTGATAACTGTTTTCTTTTCTGTTTGTTGAAGTGTAATTTGTACTTGATTTGATTGATTGAGGTGTATGGAAATGGATGCTACGCGCAGTATGTACAACCAACCAAATGTTTTCGATAGGCGCCAAGTTCCGTTGTGTTCGAGGTATAGTTGTGATGTTCCGAGGAATAGGTGGTCATCGAAGAAGCTGAAGACGAGTGTTTGCTTTAACTCGAGTTTGGGTTTTAGAGGAGGGCGGCGTTTGTGGAGTGCGTCGTGTACGAGTAGGTCGTTGTTTTGTAGTTTTGGTGGTTGTTGTAAAGTGTTTAGGGATGTTAAGTCCTTGTGTCAAGGGAGTGATTCTTTAGCGTATGTTAATGGGAATGGTCGGAATATGGAGGTCACGGAGACTGGTGAGGAGGGTTCTAAAGTGGTGGGATTTAATGATGATGTTGAATCTAGTGGTTTGGATGGTGAAGTGGTTGAGGCAAAGGAAGAACTGGAGGCGCCTAGTTTAGAGGAATTAAGGGAGCTGTTGCAAAAGGCAATGACTGAATTGGAAGTTGCTAGGCTTAATAGTGCCATGTTCGAGGAAAAAGCTCAAAGGTTTTCGGAGACTGCTATTGCTTTGAAAGATGAGGCTGCCGATGCCTGGGATAAGGTTAATTTGACTCTTGATATGATACAAGATATTGTGAATGAAGAAGGTGTTGCTATAGAAGCTGTTCAGAAGGCAACCATGGCACTTTCTTTGGCTGAAGCTAGATTTATGGTGGCATTGGAATCATCAGAGATTAAAATGGGCGGGTCTGATGAAGAAGATCGTTCTAGTGATAGCGATACTGAAGCTGTTATTGGTGGACAGAATGAAGCACTTTTGGCTGCTCAGAAAGATGTTCATGAATGTCAACGAAATTTGACGAACTGTGAGGCAGAGTTAAGCCGTATACAAACTAAAAAGGAAGAACTGCAGAAAGAAGCTGATAGGTTAAATGAGATTGCTGAAAAAGCACAGATGAATGCTTTGAAAGCCGAGGAGGATGTTGCAAATATCATGCTGTTAGCAGAACAGGCTGTTGCATTTGAACTCGAAGCTGCACAAACAGTAAATGATGCAGAAATTGCATTACCGAGAGCAGATAAATCTCTTGTCAATTCTATTGCTGATACCCTTGAAGCAGTCCAGGATTATGTATCTGGTGAGGAGGCTGCTCTGGAGCAGGACAAGGTGGGTGGTGGAAGTAAAGTGGCTGATGAAAAAGAAATAGATTTGTCAATTAGCAGTGATGATCTTGTTGGTGAGACCTCACGAGATAGACTTTCTGATCAAGCCGGCCAGAGAACTGAAGAGTTAAGTCACTCTGACGATTTGAGCGATCAAGAGAATGGGAAACCAAGTTTGGATTCTCTTAAGGACGCAGAAGTAGAATCAGAAAAGTCAAAGGGCGGGGTTCAAACCAAAAAACTGGAAATGCAGAAGGATTTGACTAGGGAGGGTTCACCCTCGCAACCTAATTCTCCAAAGGCATTGTTAAAGAAATCTTCTCGCTTTTTTTCAGCATCCTTCTTCTCTTTTGATGTAGATGGGAAAGAATTCACACCAGCCTTAGTGTTCCAAGGCATCATGGATTCTGCAAGGAAGCAATTGCCAAAGTTGGTTCTCGGGCTATTATTATTTGGAGGAGGGTATGTATACTATATCTTTTTCATTTTATTCTTATCACTATAAACGTTTCTCCTTTCATCCTATCATTGGAATTTGATCTCAATCTGCTTAACTGGGAGCAGGATAGCTTTATATTCTAATCGAGTAGAAAGGACTGCATCGATGCTCCACCAACCAGATATTATTACCACTAGCATTGAAGAAGTTTCAACAAGTGCAAAGCCTCTGATTCGTGATATGCAGAAACTCCCAATGAGACTTACTAAGCTACTAGCAATGCTTCCACAGCAAGAGGCATATATTTTATTGCGCTTCAATTCTGGTTTTTGGCTTAAGTTCAGTTCATTTAGTAGTTTCTAATTAGATTTCTTTGATCCTTATTAATAGATGAACGAGGAAGAAGCATCTCTGTTTGATGTGCTGTGGTTACTCCTTGCTAGTGTTATATTTGTGCCCATATTTCAGAAAATTCCCGGAGGTAACTTATATTCTTTATATTATAAAATTTCAGAGTGTTTATGATTCCTTTTTATTTCAAGTGGATTAAGTAAATATTTTTGCTTATTCATATACTATAAGCTTTTCTTTTGCATTTACCACTTCTGTCACATGTGTTCCTATGTGCTTTATTGAAACTAGTCTGCACATCAATATCAGCTTTTCTTTATCAAAAATCGAGGTGTATGTTTAAGATATTATTTGCCAAATTTCATTTGTTCTGCAATTTTAGGTAGTCCTGTCCTTGGTTACTTGGCTGCTGGCATCTTGATTGGGCCTTATGGTCTCTCTATTATTCGTCACGTGCATGGAACTAAGGCAATTGCTGAGTTTGGAGTTGTTTTCTTGCTGTTTAATATTGGCCTTGAGGTAAGAGTTTCCCTAATCAAGCTTTTTATGTTTTGATTAAATCTGCACTGTGATAAAAAACGTTAACACTGAAAGTTTCTTCTGCTCTTACAGCTCTCTGTTGAAAGGCTTAGTTCCATGAAGAAATATGTTTTTGGATTAGGATCTGCCCAGGTAATTGGAGTTCCTTGCTTCCCTTGTTATTCTGGATCAAGCTATCCTTAGTATTTGTCATCCAATTTGCTGATTTAGACTCTGTGGGAATGATGCAGGTCTTGGCGACAGCATTTGCTGTTGGCTTGGTTGCTCATTTTGTTGCTGGCTTGCCGGGTCCAGCTGCTATTGTGATTGGGAATGGTCTGGCATTGTCTTCCACTGCTGTTGTCCTGCAGGTAACAGCTTATGCACATTTTTTCTAAATGCAAGTTTTGCTACTTTTGTCTAGCCATAGTTTCTTAGTAAAGAAAGGGGACGGTCAAATTAGATAAACTTTTTCCAGATTTAATAGAGGCTTGCTAAATTAGGTTTGAATTTTGAGTTTCTGAATGCCCATTAGTCAAAGGTTTGGCTAACTTTGCTAGGTATATGTATTTGGTAATGTCAGCCTCATAGTGCAGTCTGCAAAGACCTGCTGTCAGTGTACTTTTGGTGGCCAGACAGTTGATGCAAATGTATTACTTTGCAGGTGTTGCAGGAGCGAGGTGAAAGCACATCACGCCATGGGCGAGCTACATTCTCTGTCTTACTATTTCAGGTATTTATAGAATTTCAGGACATTGTGTTTCCTTATGCAAATTTTATATCATCTTTTGCTCAAATCTTTCTTGCTTCTAGCAAGCCATCCATTCATTTCGGCGATGTGATATTGAATTCAAAAGAATTCAAAATATAGACAAGGCATGGAATTGCTGGACCTGTATATATTACCCTGCTAAAGATACTTTAACCTGTATACTTCTATCTTTTCCCATTCTCAGATGAATTACAGAAATCCACCTTTTCCTCAATCACATAGTTGATGGTTCTTCCAATTCCATATCTATACATACCTAGATGAACTCTCTCATTGCTGTTGTGAAGTTTTTGTTCTATCAATGGTTTGCCTTTTAGGATCATATTTAATTTTCAAAAAAATCTTAACTAGCGGTCTTTTTTGCTTTTTCTTTCTTTTCAGGATTTGGCTGTTGTTGTCTTGCTAATACTCATACCTCTTATCTCTCCAAATTCATCTAAAGGAGGAGTAAGTTTTCATGAATTCTTCTTAGTGCTTACAATCTGGTCAGTGTTGATTTCTCATGCTATAATCATGAAGGAAAGGGGAAAACAGAGGAACACTAATTTTCATGTGGAAAAGTTTCTACAAGGCATTTAGATATTTGGGCGTCCTGCACATATTATTTGTTAAAAGCTACTGTATAACCTGATTAATTTGTTTAAAGTGGCAATGATGATTTCTAATGCTAATATCATAAAGGAAAGGGAAAAACAGAGGACCACTACTGATGTGGATGATTTTTGTTGGAAGAAGTTATCATCGTAGGAGTTTAAAGTTTGTTAGTATTTTTATCTGATTATAGTTCAAGTTTATTAGTATTACTATGTAATTAGTAGTTTAAGTTTGTTAGTATTACTACCTAGTTAGGAGTTTAAATTTGTTAGTAGTACTAGGATTTTAGTAATTAGTAGTTTAAGTTTGTTAGTATTACTACCTAGTTAGGAGTTTAAGTTTGTTAGGATTACTACCTACTAGTCCTAATTTAGGTCGGAATTAGTTTTCCTTTTTGAGTTCAAACATTTTCTTTCTTTTTCCTATATATATAGGCAGGTATTATGCAATAAGAAGCAAGCAATATTCATCTTAGTTTAGTTCATAATAGTAGTAGTTTTAGAATAGCTTTGTTCTCTTTTCTCTACCAAGATAGGTTCTTCAAAGAAAGGAAGAAATACCAACAAAGGAAAAGAGGTGGACTTAACTGTTAATCGTCCAGTGATCAAGTCCTTTTCTCGGGCCCATAACAACTTGATGAGATTGTTAAGTTGGTATTTCTTCTTTTCTTTGAAGAACCTATCTTGGTAGAGAAAAGAGAAAAGGACCTCGTCACTGGATGATTAACATTGAATTACACCTCTTTTCCCTTGTTGGTATTTCTTCCTTTCTTTGAAGAGCCTATCTTGGTAGAAAAAAGAGAACAAAGCTATTCTAAAACTACTGCTATTATGAAATAAATTAAGATGAATATTGCTGCTTCTTATTGCATAATACCTGCCTATATATATAGGCAATGTTTGAACTCAAAAAGGAAAACAAATTAACAAACTTAAACTCCTAACTAGGTAGTAATACTAACAAACTTAAACTACTAATTACTAAACTCCTAGTAATACTAACAAACTTAAACTACTAATTACGTGGTAATACTAATAAACTTAAACTACTAATTAGATAAAAATACTAATAAACTTTAAACTCCTATGATGATAACTTCTTCCAACAAAAATCATCCACATCAACTAATTTTCATGTTGAAAAGTTTCTACAAGGTGTTTAGATATTTGGGCGTCCTGCACACATTATTTGTTAAAAGCTATTATACAATAGAATTAATTTGTTTAAAGCGTCACTGGCAAGTAATTTTCATAAATTATATTTATTGTTTATCTATTAAAATGATTTCATTTGCCTAGATAAATAGTGGAAGAAACTTGATTTATTATAGATATGTTGCTAGCACTTATGTACACATAGGTGTCCTTATATGTGATGTTGGCCTAAGTAATGTACACCATATCAATTGATCAAATTTAGCAAGAGTATCTAAAGTATATGCAAAAGAATGATAGCTTTGTTCATGGATTCATTCTGCAAAGAAACTGAAGGAAAGCATGGTGAATGCGATCTTTTATTTTATTTTTTGAAAGTTAAAATTAATATTATATTACCTTAGCAAAAGCTATTACACAACTCCATACAAAGAATCATACTAGCTACTACATATTGCGATCTTGATTGCAATATGTCCCGAAAATCTAAAATGCAAGAAGTTACAATAGTTTGAACTTTTTTCTTCAGTTGACATTTGACTCCTGTAGTGGTCACTTTATTGTTGCTCATTGCACATCTACTGGTTTTCAGGTTGGTTTTCAAGCCATTGCTGAAGCCCTTGGGGTAGCTGCTGTTAAGGCAGCAGTTGCCATCACTGCCATAATTGCTGGGGGACGCTTGGTAACTCTTTATGTTCCTTAAATTTATCATACTCAGTAGTTGAAGGGCCATTAATCCTCCCAAGATAGTGTTCTTTAACAGTAATATGGTCCATGAGTTTCACAGAAAAAACTAATGGCTAATTTTCAGTGTGCTGTAATATAAAGTTGGCCATTGATTCTACTGCTGAAGACATGTATCTTGTGCCCCAAAAAATGTGCAAGTTGACACATCATTGTTTCATTATGCTAAGAATCATTCAATTTTCTAGGAAGAAGCTCCTTTTTTCTTCATATCCGTTAGGTTTACTGGTGGATTAGCCTTTTGCAGTTTGCAAGTAGCTAATGGGTGAGCATTCCAAGGTCTAAACATGATTAAAAGAAGTGTCTTTAGTGTAAATGAGAATGCAATTACAGGATGACCCCATTAATATCTACACTATAAAATGACCAGCAGCTAAAAGAGGTGGGATTGTGGAATCAAAAAATTCTATGACTATTTACTGCAAATTTATAATCTGTCTCTTCTCATTGTAAATACATCTTGTGCCTATTTTTATATTCCCTTTTTTTTGTGCTTTCTGCAGTTGCTTCGACCAATATATAAGCAAATTGCAGAGAATCAAAATGCAGAGATATTCTCTGCCAATACACTTCTTGTGATTCTGGGGACAAGTCTACTTACAGCCAGGGTATGGAAATGTTGTACATTGTTAACTTTTTTTTTAGTCCTAACAAATTGTCTTTATCTTTTTTTCTGGAACAGGCTGGACTTTCAATGGCACTGGGAGCCTTTCTGGCTGGATTGCTTCTTGCAGAAACTGAATTTTCCTTACAGGTTGAATCAGATATTGCTCCATACCGTGGCCTTCTGTTGGGCCTCTTCTTCATGACGGTAGGCATCTGACATTGGAGTATCATACAAGATTACCCAATGTCTTGTTCTAAGTGACTTGTTGGTTTTTTCTGTGTCATTGCTACTTACATATCTAGCCTTGTTTATCTGAATAATGTATGACTTTTACTTTCAGGCCTGATGGCCTACAACTAAGATCTTGTAATTTCAAATGATGGTTATATTACTGCATTTAGAAGAATTGCATGCTTATGTAACTATATTTTGTTTGCTTCTAGATCCCATGCATTCAACATTAATATAAATGTAATTCCTTAGTACTAGCCTTAACAAGTGATTTCTTGTGTTCTCAGGTTGGAATGTCTATTGATCCAAAACTTCTTCTTTCAAATTTTCCAGTCATTATGGGGACGCTAGGACTCTTAATTGGAGGCAAGGCTATATTGGTTACTTTAGTTGGTAAGCTTTTTGGGATCTCAGTAATATCTGCAACGAGGGTTGGTCTTCTTCTTGCTCCTGGTGGAGAATTTGCATTCGTGGCTTTTGGGGAGGCTGTTAATCAGGTTTGTTGTGTTGTTAGTTAAATGTTTTCTCACTTGGTTGTCAGATTTTACTAACACGGTTTATGTGACATTGGGTACTATGGTTATCAATACATATTGTTCTTATGGTTTTTGCCAGCAAAAATAATAAACCTTATTGGTTGTAAAATTATTGCTCTCTTAAATACGTTCTTCTGCAGGGTATAATGTCTCCTCAACTATCATCCTTGCTATTTCTTGTTGTGGGGATCTCAATGGCACTCACACCATGGCTTGCTGCTGGAGGCCAGCTGATTGCCTCTCGCTTTGAGCTGCAGGATGTTCGAAGCTTGCTACCGGTTGAGAGTGAGGTAAAGCTAAAGTATAAATTTGTAACTGTACGTTGAAGAACAAAAGCCTAGTCCTTGGTGTTGTCTAGGTACTTCAGTTAGTGTTTTACTAGTGGCATGATGACTGTTCCACAGCTTGTTGGTATGTTGGAAAACCAGACATGAAATTTGTTAGAACCCCAGACTTAGAATACTAGAGTTATTCTATATTACTTCAATATATTGGTGGTAATATATATATATATATATATATATCACTACCAAATAGTAAGGTAGTAATACTCCCTAACCAGAGCAGAAATGCTCCTTCTTCCCTAAACCAGAGCAGCTTGCTCCTCAGCAGGAATGTTCTCCCTACTGTCACACTTTCCTTACTTCTTTTCTGCCTACCTCTCTCTTCTGTCTCACCCCTCATATATTCCCCTTCCCCAGTACATTCCGTTAGCTAACTAACTTGGCCACCTCAGCTAAAACTAACTGTCCTCCTACACTGCCCTTCTGCCCATTGTTCTTCCTTCTAGAATAATCCTCTCTCTCTCCCGAAGATCCTAACAAAATTTCTCTTGTAAAACCAAGAAGGATGTTGCAAATATGGTGCAACTTGGATGACTTTGATACTCCCAAGTAGATATTAGTTCCTGTGATGACATTCCTATGGTGCAACTTGGATGACTTTGATACTCCCAAGTAGATATTAGTTCCTGCTATGACATTGGGAAGGGAAGAATCGCACAAGAAAAATTGAACACAGAGATGTTGACTTAATTCTTTGGAACTTGTTTTGGTATGCTGTTCAGTTTCAGACTTTGAGCTGATCAACCTCATAAGGGGTGTGTACTATTGCCTATAACAAAAATCAGTTTTTGTTTAGTCCACGCCGTGGTAATTGGTAAACCTTCAATTGAATGCCAAATAATAAACAAACCTTATACCAAGGGCTTCTTTCTGAAATGTTCAGTCATGAACGATTTGCTTTTTGAGCACCATCTATGAACATGTTCTTTCTCGTTCAAGTGACCTAATTCTTGTTTGCTTTTGGTTTACTTGGAAATTATAGACATCATGTTTATGTTCTGATACATCTTTCTCTTACAGACAGATGATTTGCAAGATCACATTATCCTATGTGGATTTGGACGTGTTGGCCAGGTTGAGTTGCAATTTAAATATCTTTTAATGCATTTGATTAAAGTCATTTGCATGCTTTTCTATTTTAATCTAGTACACAATAACAACCTTGTGACTATTGGCTCTTATTTGGGTTGGGCAGATTATTGCACAGCTTCTTTCAGAACGGTTGATTCCATTTGTTGCTCTTGATGTGAGGAGGTAAGGCAAATATTTTGATACTATATGCATATTCATGGTTTTAATGCAATTGAAATGACAGTTGTATTCCTGTTTTTCCTATTGACATGTCAGTTTTACATGTTACTTTAGCAGAATGGATTTTAGTGCCTTTTCATGGAAGATGAGGAAAAAAAAATCAATGAAGCTGAGAAATTTACACTTCTTAATTATACAACCTGTGTTAGCCTATCAATGTAGAAGTACTTGCACTTCATGGCCATTCAGAGATTCTTGATTCCTGGAAAGTTAAAAAGATGTTTACACAAGGACAATGGCTGCACGATTGATTGCTACAATTATTTAGTGAATTTGTGGGATAGATGCCACTACTTGCTGTGAAATAGATAATTTACTTCTTTGCAGTGATAGAGTGGCAATGGGGCGAGCCCTGGACCTTCCTGTGTACTTTGGAGATGCTGGAAGTAGAGAGGTAAGGCCAAATGCCATATGAATTGTCCAACGTGCAGGTCCAATGTCTGACATGTTTTTTAAATTCAATGAACAGGTTCTTCATAAAGTTGGTGCTGAGAGAGCATGTGCTGCAGCAATAACTTTAGATACACCTGGTGCAAATTATAGAACTGTTTGGGCTTTGAACAAGTACTTTCCCAACGTGAAGACTTTTGTCAGAGCGCACGACGTTGATCATGGCCTGAATTTAGAGAAGGCTGGGGCTACTGCGGTGATGCTGCTTCCTATTGAGTTTCCTTCTTAAAACATGCAAGAAACCAGAAGTATCTGCTTAGCTTGTTGATGTTACACATCCATATCTCATTTGAAACAAACATTTTGCAGGTTGTTCCCGAAACACTGGAACCAAGTCTACAATTGGCTGCTGCTGTTCTTGCCCAGGTAAAAGGATTAATGTTCTCTTATGTTGCTTGTCATTAGCTGTTTCTAAGGGGAAGTCAACATCATAAGCACTGGTTTTAATGCCTAGTTATTCTATGTACTTCTTCAGACTAAACTGCCCATGTCGGAGATAGCGGCGACCATCAACGAATTTCGGTCCCGTCACTTGTCTGAGCTTGCTGAGGTGATTTTTTTTTTCTCTTTCAGAATTCCAATTCCCACACACCATGTTTATCTTCTCTGATTGTATCTGACATCTGGAGAACTATGAACCTTTTTGCAGCTCTGTCAAGCTAGCGGAAGCTCGCTTGGTTATGGATTTTCTCGAGTCATGACTAAACCGAAAGCTCCAGTCCCAGATTCTTCAGATGATAACCAAGTTACTGAAGGAACACTGGCTATATAAAAGTTGGCCCATGTAGGTATAAAAATTGAATAATACAAGGAAAACCAAACCAATATACAACAGAGAAATGTACAGGGATTTTGAATTTCATTGAACAAAACTTGTACAGGATTTTGAGAACATCCGCTATCAATCATGATGGATCAAATTCTTCAGCAAGTTAAAATTTTGAAGGATCTTTTTTTTTTTCCAGGAAAATCTATACGTTGAGATTAACTGAATTTTGTGTTCTGAATTGTAAATTTTCTTTGATATAGTGTTGATGAGAAGTTACATCCATTGTTATCTGAGCATTCTTTTCACACAAAATGTAAACTGGAGTCCTAAACATCTAATCTTACTCGAAGCATCATTTTTTTTAACAGATTTATTTTGTAGGCATTTGAAGAATAACATTATTTGTTCTTGTAATGATTTGTTTGATTGATTTATTTTTTTATGAGTTATTCTAAAGTAATTTATTTAATAATTTTTACTGAATCGTTACAGTTATTTTTTTGTGTTGCATTTGAACAATAGTAATTACAAGTTTTTTTATTGTAATTTGGATGTGATTAGGGTGGACGAATAAGTTTGACCCGGTCTGGCTTGATTTGAAGTCAAAGGGTATGACTCGGTAGTTTGGACTTCGAAATTTGAAAATAACATTATTTTTGAGTAAAATGATATTATATATATATTTAATTTAAAAATATAAATAATTAGAATAAGTCGAGTTTATATTTAGATGTGATATAAATTTTAGGCTTTTATATAAAGTCTAATATTTTTTAACTTGTAGAGAAAAAGGTTTTTGCAATATATTTTGTAAATAACAAATTATAGAAACCCTACAAAAGCTCTTTTAATGGTTTACACTTGGACACATTTCGTTAATAAATCTCTTAAATTAAACTTAGAATTTGAACTAACGTAAGATTTATATCATATTATTTTTAAATAATTACTTGACCAAAAATATGATTTATATCATATTATTTTTAAATTATTACAATTTAAATTCTCTTCTCAAAACGACATCTTTCTATCTCTTTATCAATGCTTTAAAAACTAAATTGAAAATTAAACTAATAAAATAAGAAGATTAAGTACTAAAAGATTTAATTGTATTAGACAATTTTAAAACTAGTTAAAGATTAAATAAATTTAAAGAACTTGAAATATATTTTTAAATTAAAACTAATCAATTTATTTTAATTTATAAGAATTTATTAATTTAAAAAAAGGACCAATTAATTAATAAATTAATCAAATTTTAACAATAAAATTTAGATCAAACCAAAAGGTTAAAAACTGAGTCGAAATATTGGACAGTTTAAGATTTTCACAATTGTTGATCGAACCGGTTAGATTTTTTAATGAATAACATTGTAATACAAAGTGGTATCAAAAATAATGAAAAAAAAAAAAGAGGAGCAAATTTACCTTTATAAGATAGCAATTTATCTCTAATTGGGATAAAACTCCGAAGCTGATATAAAATTTTATTTAGTTTGTCTCTTATCATTGAAAACCTAACACAAGACAAAATAGAAGAAATTGAAAGCCTAACCGAAAAAAGCAGAGCTAGCAGATTTCAAGGATGATAATACATTGGAATCGAAAGTTTGGTCTAATTGTTCTTCAGCCTATGTAATGTTGAAAGGCTTACAACAAGGAAGTTGAGAAGCAAGCATCCGGGATTCTGCATCAATTCTGGCTACCTCCAAGCTGGTATGACCTACAACATAGGCTTCATGCCTGTTGATACAGCTGCTGCAAATCCTGTAGCTTGGCAGGAGGACTCTCAGGCGGCTTGTTTTACTGTAGTTTCTGAGCCATGATTGCTCATGACCAAGGTTTAGACACTACACTTGTTCAATACAGAATAACTTGGATGTGCTCCGGGTCAAAGAAAAGTATGAAACTTCTTGTTTTGTATCATTTGCTGTAAAAGATTTGAATTTTTTCCTCAGATTCCTTAATTTGTTGAAAGGGAACCAACCTGCGAGTGTTGCTTATTCTTTTGATCTTCTCGCAGAAAGTAGTACATTGACGGAATAGGTCAAGAGAGCAGAACAAAAGCGTGAGCTAACCCATGAAGGAAAAAAAGAATGGTGGCTAGAAAATCACATCTATAGATTTCCCCCACCATTGATACTTTAACAAGTCTTAGCTACCATATCAATAAGACACATTCTCTGCCTATATTGAAACAACTTGGTTGAATTCCCCTAAAGGACCAAAGTACAAGAAAAGATAATCTACACTGCTACAAAAATCTTTTAATTGTTACCGAAGTTGTTTGCCCTCTTAGCTGAGCTGAGTGTATTTGAGAGAAGCATAGCTATGGTCATTGGACCTACTCCACCAGGAACTGGAGTGATAGCTGAGGCAACCTTGCTGGCCTCTTCATAACAAACGTCTCCTACCAGCCGATAACCTCGACGACTTTTTGCATCCTATAGATACATGCAGTGATAAAAGATACAGAGCAATATCAGCAGCCAAGAACTTTAAAAAGTTAAATCCATCTCCTTATCCTTCCAAGGGCAGTAATGTTCAGCACATCCCCATACATGAAAATACAAAAGTTTCCTTACATAACAATCCAATACACAAAAGTGGGCTCAGCTCACCTCAACTGGATTAATTCCAACGTCAATTACTACTGCACCAGGCTTTATCCAGCTTCCCTTCACCATATTTGGTTGTCCTACCGCAGAGATCACAATGTCTGCTTGCTTGGTAATTGCTTCAGGATTTTTGGTCCTAGAATGGACGATACTTACAGTAGCATCTTCTCTCTACAGACACCAAAAGATCAAGACATGTTAAATAGAAGAAGGATGAAGGGGAAACGCACAAAACCATGTAAGTACTAAGTACAAAGTAAAACTTCCAATAGGAACAAGAGTTACTTGAAGTAACAGAGCAGCTGGCATCCCTACAATGTTGCTCCTACCGATCACTACAGCCTTCTTCCCTTTTATTTGAACTCCATATCTACGCAGTAACTCTATGCAGCCTTTAGGCGTGCAAGGAACAAATAGCGGTTCTCTTCCTCGCATGGCAAGTCGGCCAATGTTCACAGGGTGGAAGCCATCCACATCCTTTTCAATGCTGACAGCATTCAAAACATTTTCCTCATCCATATGCTGATACAAAGAGATTCACATTTCAATACAGATAGAAAGATATCAAGAATATATCCAACTTCTCATCAAACCATATTTCAATTTCAACAAAGATAGGCCCATGAAGCAATACACTGTTTTTAAGACATAATTTAGAATCAGACCGGAGGCAGAGGCAACTGCACAAGAATTCCATGAACTGAAGGATCATCATTGAAACCAGATATAAATTTGATCACTTCATCTTCTGGTGAATCTGCAGGCAAATGCACGTCAAAAGAATTGATCCCAACAGATTCACAAGCTTTCTTCTTCTTTCGAACATAAGTAGCAGAGTCCTTCCTGTCCCCAACAAGCACTACCGCCAAACCCGGAACCACACCAATTGCAGCTTTCATTCTCGACACTTCACTAGCAATCTCCTCTGTGATTTGCTTGGCCACCATTTTCCCATCAATTACCTTAGCAGAACCATCACCAGCAGCTACACAAGAAACAAAGGAATTTCCGTTATGACACACACATGTTTGATAAAATGCTTCAACGAAAAAGAAAATCGCTTCATTAGGCTCACCGCTTACGACCGGAGACAGAGCGATGGAAGAGTGGACGGCGGTGAGGGGCCTCAGCGGAGTGGGGGATGGCCGGGGAAGAGGGCCCACCAAGTGGCGGAGTAAGAGAATGCCATTCCGGCGACGAAAGGGAAAAAGTCGAGCCGTTGCGGAGGATGATGTATCGGTTAATGCCAAAGAAGCCATTCGAGACTTTTGATATTTGGGGCAATGTTAATTTATAAGTTAATAATAAGGATATGTTCCAAACCTTAACGTAAGAAAACGCTCATGACGGCGATATAACAGGCAAGGAATTGCAGAAAAGAGGAGCACCGTAGATATGAAAAACAAAGAAACGCAATCCAATGGACATTATAGTGCCACGTAAGCAATAACTATTAGAGTTTAGGGTTTCTACAACTATATATTCAGGTACTTCGTTTAGGCCTTCACTTTACTCTTCGCGCCCGCCTCTCTCTCTAAAATTAGGGTTTTGGTCTTTTGTTTCTTGGGTTCATCTTGTGTCTCTTATTTATTGTGTTTCTGATCATGCAAAGTAAAGGAGGGAGGGACAAAGTGAAATCAAGTGATGAGAAAAAACTGCAACAAGATGATGGATTGATTTCGCTTGATTACCAGTATTTAAGTCTCTGATGATAGTTCCATCCATTGTTGTTCCTCCTCCTTTCCTTTCCTTTAAAAGTTGGTTTCTTTGTCATTAATCTTCATTGATTTCGAATCAGTGAGTGTTTCTGTTTGTTAGATCGAACAAGTCGTCGTCTCTGTAATGGAGGAGATGTGATGAGAAATCTTTGGTCCGTGTTTCCGATTTGACCGTGACCGATAACTCTTTACCAATGTCTGATCTCTACCATTTGTTTTGTTCGATGTTTAATCTTTCTATTTACTGTTTTTTTAATACATATTTAGAAATTAAGATATTAAAGTTTGATACTAATTTTATATTTTAAATATGAAAATATAATATGATATAACTTAAAATATTAGTTAAATTTATTATTGAAAATTAAATTTATTTTTTTTCTCATGTTTTAGTAAATTATTAAGTATTTGTTTTCTCTAAACAAGTTTTATTCAACAAGGATTTTTTTTCCCTTTAGTAGGAGCTAAATTGTAAACAAATAATAAATAATTGTAATTGCAAGGATTTGGATTTATAATCTTTAAAATATGAACTAAATGTAAAAAATCATTAAAATGTAATTTATGAAAAATTAATTTTTAATAACAAAAATTATTAAATATATTAAATTGATAATTAACAAACTAAACCTTTTAATTATTGCTTAACTCCTAGACGATGATAGTACTAAACATTCTGTTTGGCATTTTTATCGACATCAGTTAATATTAGGTATTATTTTAGGTAATTTTTTAAATTTATAAAATAATTTATTGAATTTATTAAAAAATTACAAAATAGAACTGTCTAATATTTTTATACTATTTTTAAAAATTATAATAATAAATAATAATTTTAATCTTAATTTAATAATTATTAATAAATATAATTAAATTTAAAGTATAATTTTAAAATACATAAATTTTAAATAAAATTTGATTTAATAATTAAAAATATATAAAATAAATATTAATTTTTAAATAATTATTTTAGATTATTTATTTTAAAAATAAAATATTTTTATTAATACTTTATTAATAAATATTATATAAAATATTAAAATAAATTCAAATAAAAATGTTTATTTTTAAATTTTATTTAAGTTATAATTATAATTAGTAATAAAAATATTTTTTATTTTAAAAATAAAATTTTAAAATTTACAATAATTACAAAAGTTGAAGTAAATAAAATAATTAATTTAAAAAAAAAAAAAAAAAAGAGGGGCAAGGAGATATAGGTGGAAAGAATGGAGAGTTTAAAATTTTTTTAAAAATTTATAAATCAATTCTCTTATTTTTTTTTTTATTTTCAGTACTGATTGATACTATCAAAAACAGGCTAGTACTAATTAATATTTAAATTCGATACAATTAACCTTTTATTTTATACTGATTTTAGTCCAATATAGTACTTTTTGACCGGTACGAAACGGTATCTTATTTTTGGTCCTAGATTAAGAGCCCAATTGTAAACAAATAATAGCCAAGGATTTTTATTTTTAAGCATCAAATATAATTGGAAATAGCCTTTGAGTAGGGGTAAGGCAAGTAATAATGAATTAAAATTATATTTTGAAGTTGAATTAGTGATTTGACCCTCTTTTATCATAAGAATTAAGGGATATATTTAAAATTATATAAATCAAAATATAAAGTTGATTATTGAAAAATTAAACTGACTTTTCTCATTTTTAGATAAATTATTAATCATTTGTTTTCTCTAAAACTATTTTAAACCTTTGTATTATTGTTAAGGATTTAATCTTTTTTTTTTTCCTGTTAGGAGCTAAGATCGTAAACAAATAATACACCTAAAAAAAAAACAAGGGTTCGGATTTTTAAGCATCAAAATATGAATTGAATGTCAAAAATATGAATTGAACCCAAGATATATACAGAAGAAAAATCTTTCCGTGAAACAGAAAATGACTAGTTTTCCCTTTGGATTCCTTTCAGAATGAGCGTTTCCAGCGAGCTTTTAGTTTCGACTGTGATCTAGCTATGGCTATGGCTGTGGCTTGTCAATAAGCAGTTCAATTCTCTGGTTAAGAAAGAAAAACTTCCATTAGAGGAGATGGAAGGTATCTTCTCCGTCACAGACAAGCCATGAAGAAATTTACAAGTTCCCATACCTTCACTGATCTACTGACTTCTTCCAGTTTGCTTAATATGGCCTCATTAGCTGAAATCCCTCTGTGCTCCAGAGAAGAATAACGAGGTGAACCTGCCATCTGCATACAATAGGCACTAAGGCTTAATAAGCACAGCAGAACAGGAAGCAACACAACAAATTGTTTACATATGATTGGGAGTAAAGAGTTGCCAGCAGTGTTTTCCGTATTTTTTTTGTATTCCGTACCGTACCGTGCCGGCCTGGTATTGAAATCGGTACAAAAGTAAGTTGTTCCACACAGAATCATTGTAACTTACCTTCCAGCTTTTGCTTGGTGATTTGAAAACAACTGGCCCCTCTGACAATGATGTCATCCTTGACATAGTTCCCCCTTCAGTATTGTAGGCTGTAGCAAGTTTCCAACCTTTCCCTGTATCCAGTATATTCTTTGAAGCTTCGGCTATTATGACCTGGAAGGTATGCCAACAACAAATTTCCAACAACAGTTATGCACAAGCAGACCATATCAATGAACACAAAAAATAAACAACATTGTTTTTGTCTGGTCATGGAAGGCCGATAGAACTAAAAATATGACAAGAAAATCAAATAGGAAACGAAGTTAGCATTACCTTCCTCAGATGTGCAGGGTTAGTAATACCTTGAACTCGTAGTTCATCTACAGGTGCAGCTTTTCCATGTGCTATGCTTTCAATTCTGAAAGTGTTAAGTCCATACTTGGATTGCAAGCAGCCTAGCAAACATCAGAACAAAACAAAACTTCATCAGGCATGGCCTATAATCACAGTCAAAAGTAAAGTGTACGGTAGAGTATAGCTGAGCTACATGAAGGTCTTTCTCAATCTGAAAGCCTCTGACTATTTGCCAATGAGTAGTTAACACACTCAGACACCCAGATGAAATATTAAGTTTGGCAAACAATTACAAAGGTCTAGAACCCACACATCTGCAATCTAGTACATAATGAAATGGATAGTAACTTCCCCACACTAAAGCCCCTTCAATTTGATACTGAACCAAATAAGGGACAAGGAAACTTGATAGTGACCTGCAACCAAATTACAGCTTAGTGTTCCCCCTAGCTATAAAATTATATTGAGAAAACCCCCTATTATATGCAGGATAACTCAAGAGTCACATAGTCATGCAGCATACATGTACAGGTGGCATCATTACCTTGTTCTATAATGAGGTCAATCACCAAGGAAAGAGGAATCCGCCTCTCAATTGTGACTATGCCATAAAAGGGTATGAATGAAGGCCTTGAAACCTGGAGAAAGGGAACCAGAAAAGTTAATGGCAATGGAACTTAGTTTGCATATATAGTTCTGTGAATGAGTATCAGTACAATCACAATAATAATGAACAATAATATCTATGCTTCTAGTTCTTTCACACTGTTAACACAGTAAAGCATTCAACTTCCACACAACACATGCATATTGATGTACATGCGTCCATACCTTGTAGACTATTTCATTAGGCGTCACATATAGCTTGCGTGAGGCAATATCCTTTTGAAGCACATATCTTCTAATTGGTAAATAAAGCAACATGATAACACCAACTCCCCAAGCTAAAACCAGCAAAAGTGATATGGAGAACCAAATAACTGTGTCATACTTCACATTATTTTCGGCAAGTTCTTCGAAGGAGGCTGAATACAATATCTCTTCCAAACTAACTTCACTATCATCATCCAACCCATTTTCAGGATCAGCAAGCAAGTGATCCTTTGACGATGCAGCTTCTGATAGACCATCTGTATGTCCCATCAACATTTCTCAACTTCAGGGAGGAAACTTAGCATGAAAAACATCCACAACAAATCTGCACACGAGGGGTTACATAAAATCAAATAAGAGATTATTCCCTAATTGGAAACTAATTAATAATCATTTGGTGAAATTAATGTAAGCACATGATATCACAATCTTCACAGGATTTGAGTGTCACCAGTATAAGGCTCTAGTTCGGAAACTTAATATAAGGCTCTGTTGAAATAAATGATGTCCCCCTGCCACTACATACACAACATAGACTCGCCAAGCTCCTAACTGCAGAAGATATTCTTCCATTCTAGAATGAAAGTCAGATGCTTATGATATTCTACTCAACACAATCCATGACACACAGTTGCTTTTGGTATTTTCCCTTCCCTTATTGATTTCCTCAATAATATGGAGAAAAGATTGATCAAAATCATAAGCCTACCAACAATGGAAGGGTCACAGAGATTATTTCCTACAACACTTGAACAACTAACCAGAAAAGGAAAGTGAAAACAGAAAGAAGAATAGTCATTCTCTGCTATTTGACATTGTTTTTAATTCGCCTCATTTCAACTATCCTTCTCATTCACGAGGAAAAGAATCCTCGATCTCAACACAGAACCGAAAATTGAAAACCTAAACGAAATATGACCAATGCCCAAACTTACAAACCCTAGAAATTTAACATCAGATCCTCAATTACACAAAAATACATAGCCATAAGACAATCAGCAACGCCCATTCAGACTCATAACCTAATTTTCTCCAGTTAAGTACACTCGATTGAATTTTAAGACCTAACAACCCCAAAAAAGGAAAAAAGAACGCCATGGCGGTTCTGTTATTGCCGTAAAACGGAAACAGAGAAAAGCATGGTTTGATTACCTCACGATTCGTTTGAACCTTCAATTCAATTAAGATAGAATCGTTTACTTCGTTCTTTGAAGTTCTTAAGTTTTAGGGTTTTGAGAAGCTACCAGTCCAATGTCTCCGGCATTCTCAAATGTTTTAAATGACACCAAACATTCAACGGAAGCAAGAAGCTCTCCAGTCTACAGGATGCGGATAGTTCCATTCTTGATTAGTGTTCCCGCACGTGAGGCCCACCGGAGAAATTAAATCCTGGCCGTTCTCAGAATAGAATAGCTAGATGGCCCCACGTCGATAGCTGACAAGCCCGAGAGGAGATGATCCCATGCTGGCATTCCTAATTCGATAAAATAGACACGGGAAATCACCCAATCAAGTAAGAACGCGTAACAAAACGGTCAATTGATACACATGGTATATTCCCTCCCCCGTAACTCAAACGTGACCAATTTTCGTCTTCTTCTTCTTCCTTCTTCTTGGTTTCTCTTGCTCTCTGTATATCAATCTGGCAAAATCTCACACGAAATCGATAGGAAGTGTGGTGCGTGTTTTTCTTCTTCTTCTTCTTCTTCTTCCGGTTTGGTTTGATATTAATCTGTTTTCGATTTTTTGTTTTGTTTTTTGGATTATGAAATTTGAAAGTGTAAGGGTATTGAACTGCTATAGGAATACGTCTGAAGAGAGCCGACTCTTGGTTTTCTTTAAGCAAGTCTGTGTTTTTATCCGTGTGTTTGTTTGATGTTGTTACCTTTTTGAATTTGACCACCTTTTTGTTCTTGTTTGGTCTATTGATTACTTGGTTCTCAGTAAAAATTTGATCTTGATTAGTTTAATGGTTGAACGAGAATTTCTTTTAATCTTATGGTATTGGGTTTCTCTAATGCAGAGAAAAACGGGCTTCTGATCAATATAACAGAAGTGTTGTGAAGAAATTGAGAATATAAGTAGGTTAATGGTCTTAGATTGAATGGATAAAAAGCAGCATATTGCAATTTTTACTACTGCAAGCCTTCCATGGATGACTGGAACTGCTGTAAACCCTTTGTTTCGAGCTGCATATCTAGCAAAGGATGGATGTAGAAAGGTCACTTTGGTGATTCCTTGGCTGTCTTTAGAACATCAAAAGCTAGTGTATCCCAGTAGCATTACATTCGGTTCTCCATCCGAGCATGAAGCGTATGTCCGCCGGTGGCTTCAGGACAGGATTTCATTTTCATCTGATTTCAGTATACGTTTTTACCCTGGAAAGGTAATCTTACACACGTGTATCAACCAGCCAGTATAGTAATCATTTGATGGTCATTCTGCAAATTGTTCATGGTGCAGTTTTCTGTTGCTATGAGAAGCATTCTCCCTGTTGGTGATATCTCTGAAATCATTCCTGATGAAGAAGCAGACATTGCCGTCCTCGAGGAGCCTGAACACCTTACATGGTTTCATCATGGGAAGAGATGGAAAAGTAAATTCCAACTTGTAATTGGAATTATACACACCAATTATCTGGAATATGTTAAGAGAGAGAATAATGGACTGATAAAAGCATTTGCACTTAAATATATTAACACTTGGATAGTTGGCATCTATTGCCACAAGGTATGTTTTCTCTTTTCCTGTTCAATGGCTAAGAATTTGAGCATTTTCACTTCTTAGGTTAGTAGCACTGTGTGAGTTTAAGAAATAGAATAGTAGCAATCTACTTAGTTGTGGAGGGCAAACTATGATGGTGAAAACTGCAATGTCGACATCCTCTTTCTCACCCTTCATATTCGTGTAATAGCTTCAGATGGTTGACCCCCTATTAGAAATTTTAATTCAGAGTTTATACTTTCCCCTTTTTCATGCTCTGCATGATAGAAGATACATTCTGTTGGACATAGTGATAACTTCTATGCATCACCTTTTGATCTTTGCTTGTCACTAGAATTTGCTTCTGATGTAACTGCAGGTAATCAGATTATCTGCTGCCACTCAAGAGTATCCTAAATCCATCATCTGCAATGTCCATGGAGTGAATCCTAAGTTCCTAGATATTGGCAAGAAAAAGATAGAGCAACAGCAAAGTGGGGACATGGCCTTTACGAAAGGTGCTTATTACATTGGAAAAATGGTCTGGAACAAAGGGTACAAGGAGCTGCTTAAGCTTCTTCATAATCACCAAAAGAAGCTAGCTGGACTTGAGTTAGATTTATATGGCAGTGGGGAAGACTCTGATCAAATTCAGGTAGCAGCTAAAAAGTTGGAACTAACAGTTCGAGTACACCCTGGGCGTGATCATGCCGATCCCGTGTTCCACGAGTATGTTTCTGCTCTATGTCCAACGTTTTTCTGTAACGAGCATTATTTGCTTCAATATATACAGCAATAATTTGTTATGAGAACTGCTTATTGATGTGCTTAATTACAAATATGAGTTTCAGTCAGTCACCTTATGTTAATTTCGATTCTTTTTATTGTTGTAAAATATGAAAGTTAGGAGTCTGCAAAATGAGGTTTGATCATTCAAACAAAAGTTTGACAGCATAAGTACAACTTACAAGGGTTTTCATCATAATTGCATCTGTAATAAATGAAAATGCTGAATCCTGTTACTGAATCTTTGTGTCTGAAATCTTTTATCACATGTCCTTTGTTTTGTCCTTCACCAGTTACAAAGTGTTCCTTAATCCAAGCACCACGGACGTGGTGTGCACAACCACAGCAGAAGCACTGGCCATGGGAAAGATAGTAGTCTGTGCCAACCACCCTTCAAATGACTTCTTCAAGCAGTTCCCAAATTGCAGAACATATGACAACAATGATGGATTCGCGGAGGCCACAATGAGGGCATTGTCTGAAGAACCTGCTGAGCTGACCAATCAACAGAGGCATGAGCTGTCGTGGGAGGCAGCCACAGCGCGGTTTCTGAGGGTTACCGAGTTGGACCAAGCATTTGAACCAAAACCAGCAAAAAATCCAACAAAGCAATTTGCTTCAAAATCTTTTAATATGCAGAAGAAATGGGACGATGCATCAGCATATATTCATCAACTGGCTTCAGGGTTTGATGTCTCTAGGCGAGCTTTTGGTGCTATACCAGGAAGCCTTCATGTAGATGAAGAACAATGCAAGGAGCTTGGGCTGGCTATGCCTGAAAGGTCATAATTGTATTTATCATATTGATTCTCTTTCAAAATGGGAATGCTTTGTAAAGAAACAACAATATATGGTGATTTAACCCTCACTAGAGGTGGCAATGGGCTTGGTCTGAAGCTCGATCGGGCCCAAGGCTTCTTTCTTGAGCTCGAGTACGATCGAGCTTGGGCTGACTGAAGTCTAATTGGGTTCGATTAGATGCAAATTAAGCCCGATTAAATATAGTTTTAATTTTAAAAAATTAAAAATTACATTTTTTGTCCTGATCAATCTCGGTGCAACCCGAGCTTGAAGTCTGAATTTTCAAAAAGAAAAAGTTTAAGTCTGACCTTAAGCCTGGTCAATTTGAACCTGGTTCGTTAATTTCAACTTAGATTGAGATAAACCTTATTAACCTGGTTCAAGTTTCAACAGAGGTACTCAATGGTAGAAAGGGTGATTTTAACCTTGGTGTTAAATCAAAACCAAATAAAGGTTTTCTTAAAATGAGTAAAATGGCATGTAGTTTAGAAATTTTCCTTAATTTTTAAAAAATTTCAAATAAAAGTTTTATTTTAATTTTAAAAAATTTTAGTTATAAAATAACACAAAATAAAGTAATATGACATGTTTTATTAATATAATAACTTAATTTTTTTTAAAATTAAATTAAAATTAATAATTTAAGGTAATTATAATAAACCGTTTGTTTTAGTTTGATTTAATTAATTCAATTTAAGAGTAATCAAAACACATGATGTATAAAATGTGAGATGTAGGTTAATTAAATATTATTAATATATTAGCTTAATTAATCTCTTAAACTTGATTCAAATTAATTTAATTTGATTTAAATTCATAATTTAAGATAATTATAATAAGTTATTAATTTGATTTGGATTTAATTAGTTCGATTCCAAAATAAGAGCTGTGTTACATCGTCATATAAGTATTATTTGATTGAAATATATACCTTCTTTTTTTTTTAAACAGGAGAACCTGTAGTCGCTACCTTTTAAATTCGTATCATTGTTATGAATACCGGTACATATTGGTCGATATCGACCGGTACATATCGTACTGGACCAAAACTGGTACGATACTAGAGGTCAGTTGTACCGAGTTTAAATACCGGTCGCTCAAATATCAGCCGGTACCAAAAATTTTTAAAAATATAGGGACTTTTTTACAAAATTTTCAAACATTTTTAAACTCTTCTTCCCTCACTCCCGCCTCTTCTTCCCCTTTTTTTTCAAAATTTTTTTAATTAGTTATTTTATTTACTTTAACTTTTATAATTATTGTGAATTTTTAAATTTTGTTTTTAAAATAAAAAAAAATATTTTTCTTACTAATAATAATTATAAATTAAATAAAAGTTAAAATAAAATATTTTTATTTCAATTTTATATAATATTTATTAATAATGTTTTAATAAAAATATTTTATTTTTTAAAATAAATAATTTAAAAATTATTATTTATAAACTAATATTTATTTTATATATT